>VOMN01002558.1:0-20488 GCA_014899125.1 Orchestia grillus
TCTGCTCGACATAGAACCACTCGTACTCATTATCACACGTCAGCACACAGCATGTATAGTCTATATTGAGTGCAGTGTGTGAAGGAATAAAAGAGATATCAAGAAAAAAAAACGAAATAATGACAGTACATTACACTAATGCTGGTGTAAGTACTTCAAATACATGTAATAAAAGTTTGAAATACATGCACTACGCAGTACCTTACTTATTTTCGCGGTTAAATATACCGATGGTTGTTGGAACAGAACTGGGTCATTAATCGGATTGCATTGTTAATTTATGCGACGTTAATTCATTTAAATACAAAAAGTAGCATAGAAACGTGAAATATGTACACTTCAAGTTTAATCCATGGACTATTTTCCCAAAAAAATCCTGAAAAAATCAACTTGGAAAATGAATATTCACAGTAGAAAGTGCAAAATGATAAGAAATTGGTAGGATACCCTCAAGGAATCAATTGTCCCTTACCAACTCGATATTCCAATAATTTTCTCCAGTAGCAGTTAATCAATTTAAGAAAGAACTTGAAGAAGTAGATGAAAATCACATACAGTCTTTCAGATGAACTCGTACACGTTGCCAACCCTGAACTAGACATGAACAGCTGGCGTGACCTTAGTGATGCAAGAACCAATTACTACTAGCATCTTTACATTCTGTTTGCATTTAGATTTCGTTGGAAAAAGGAGCAAGAGATGCATGATGCCAGTTCAACCTTGGACACATTGGTATTGTGCAGAAAAAGTCGTCAGCACCACAACGATCCATAGATAGTTAAGCATGAAGAGGTGCACGCAAGTTTTGAATTGGTTAAACAAATGCGGTTCGGAAATTAAATTTCTTTCAGAGGAATAAGTTTCGAATTCCACGAGAGCTTTAACATCTGTAAAAACCACTAGATCACCTCCTCCATTATAATTGACCTTCAACCTACGCTGCCGACGAAAAAGCCCCGGCGAGTATCATTAATCTTTGCGTAGTCTCAGAACGAGGCTAGTTCTCGAATCAATTCTTCACCGAGCCCAAAAATCTGAACACCAAATTCTGCTCTGAAGTCTTGACATGTCTTCTAATAGAATTCTGCCTCCGTCCACAAGGCGCGCAAGACTCTATTGACTAAAAGTAGCTTAACACTATTAGAAAAAACTTCTGGCCGATGGTCAGTAAATGTCAGCAGAAAGCATAAAAACGAATAAAATAAAGTACGTAACAAATTTTGGTGGCATAATACACATTACTAAAATAAGAAAGCTAAGTCTATGAGATGGTAAAGAAAAACCTATACAATTAACGTGAGAATAACATAAGCATTGATTTTGGCCAGAAGATTCAACCAAGATGCAAGGAGACAAGGGAATTTAGTATCATTTTTTGTACGTGTACCAGGATTTCAAAATTTTGAACCTGTTGCGTTTTTAGCAGAGTCCGTAATTTAGAAGTAATTTAGTCTGAAACGCTGGTTGAAATTTTCACAATCAGTTTAAGGATTTGAATGAGGTGTCTGTTAAGATCTGCTAGCTCTATGGCTGATGCCTAAGTGTTCTGAAGATCAGATTCTCGTTCATCAAGACGGGCTATCTCGTATAAGCCATTGGAGGCTTTGCACTTCAACTAGTATACAATGTTCGAGCACACGTCCGGAGGCAAGGATTCTTTGTATTGTCATTTTTTCAACTTTAATAGTTTCTAAGGCTGAATTACAAATTTATTTGGAGATAGTTACTTGAATACAGTTTTGAGTAATTGCATGCATTTTGTACTGTTATAACTTCCACAGTAAAGTGGTATAAATTTGTTTTCGTTAGTATTATATCACTTAATTTTTTAAACATGGATTATTACAGATTTTGTTCACTAAATACTCAACATACTTGTGAACAAATTGACTTTGATGATCATCATTTGTGATGAATTCCCTGAAGACACTGATTTCTATTTCAAATGAAGCAAACATCAATGACAGATGGAACCCCCATGTATTAGCGTTTTAATTACATTCATTCTATACTAATATGAAGTAACACTAAAAAAACAAGTTGCAACACCTACGAAGATGAGTTTCGCGTAAACGTTTAACAGACTTGTTCCGCTCCGCTGGACAAGGATATCCAAGAACGGTAACGTTTGCTCGCTTTCTATTGTCAAATTCATGTCATGAAATTTATTGATTCGCACAGTTCAGTAAGCGCTCCACATGCAATTTCTCTTCAAATATCACTAATTTTTGACCTTCAATTGAAAACAGTAAGTATAGAAACGGTCTGGCCAATGGAACATTTGACTAATCGTTGAAAGTTTTCATAATCAAACTTAATCAAAGTTCCTATAGAAGAGCACATACACGTTTCATTTTCTTGATTTTTAATTGGCTTAGTAGTTGTTGCTCCACGTAAGTTCACTCGTTGCTGCTAAAAATTGGTTTCCTTCTTCGACCAAGTTCAGAGACTTTTAAAATTTGATCCGGGCATTTGGTTGAAGAGTTCTTGTTGCAGTTTTACGATTTTGCCCTCCAATGCCGTCTTGTAGAGACGTCGCCGAATTTGGTAATGGAATGAGCCTTAATTAAACGCATCATCACAGTGTCGTTGAAGAAAACTGAAGAAGCTCGTGCTGCCGATGTTTTCGTGGACCCACATTCGCATTGCGACATCATGCGCAGTACGCTGAATGAGATAGAGCAGTTGGATGCCCAGATGGTGACCCACCAATTAGAAATTAATCAATCGAAAGAAGCTGAAACGGTTGAAGGGGTGGGATCGCAGCTTGAGTATAGGTTAGGTATTGAGGCATCCATGAAGAACTTATTTACGCTGGTTACGCTCAACAAATTATTCGCAATTGACGGTTTGTAATAGAGGCTAAATTTTCCTATATGAAATCGACGAGCCTTTAAGTCTAACTGATAACGGTATCATGCTTTCAGAGTTTAGTTTTAAGATGCAACTGAGAAACAAAAAACTAAGTTGTTAGCAACAAAGATAACTAATTGAAGTCCCATGTAAGAGGATTTACACTCGAGCTAATTGAGCACCTGTCTTAAAGATTCGAACTACGCCGGGACGCTGAAACTGCATGGTGTTGAATTTTTGAATAAAAATGAATTGCTAAAACAATTTGGTAGAAAACTTTTTGAATGTCCTTGTAAGTTCGATAGGACTTAAGCGGAAACTAGACTTTGTGAGTAGGATTAGAAGATTATCAGACTTGCGCGAGTTTGGCTTCGATGTATTAAACGTCAGCGCAGATTTCAAGTTACTCTATTTTCGTTCGGCTTCCAACTTAGTTCAAGCAGAAACTTGCAAAAAAAATGGTAATAATTATCCTTCCCTAGCCAAACTTTTTGATAATTATGTCGAGATCCTAGCAGCCTTAAATATACGGGCTAGAACTGATCAGGCCTATGTGAGCCTAGATGTATGTCCAAATAGGTGACTGTCCCTAAAGCTATCGATATAGAAGGTTTTTCTTTCCCTGCTGTTAAACCTTTCCCACGCAAGTTCTGCAAATTCTGCAGTTCCGGACACAGTATGGTAAACTGTCTCGTCTGTCCGGACTATGCTTCCAGACATGTCAGATGTGCAGAGCTAAAGATGAGTCATAGCTGTTTAAGATTAAAGCATCCAGCTTCGAAATAATACGGTACCTTAGATTATAGCTACAAGTTTTGTAACGTGAAAACTCATGTTGCCGCTTTATGTGCTAGGCTAAGGCTACTAATGTGCGCACCAATTATGGTCAAAACAGCTCTTTTGATGTGCAGTCTGGTAACATCTTCCATGTTGTTTCGAAGCCGATCTCAAGGGAAACGACACTGTTTCCCAGCGTTTATGTAATTCTCAAGACGTTCTGGAGAACTTTAAATTTTATTGAACTTGAAAACTTCTCCATATCCGCTACACGCTTTTCTAGAGCCATGTGTTAAATCATTTGCCGAAGTTTATTTACAACTAGACCAGTTGAATAATAGTAGTTGTTCACCGGTCCCTACTTTGGGTGACAGAATGTTCATGTCGTTCGATGAATAAAGTTATAAGAAAGCTTGAGTAACGTAACTGCTAAATACCTTTTAGCATACAGTTCATTACTAAACCGTCACTCTGTACTGTTGCACGGCATATTGGAGTTGATTCGATTCAGTTCTTGGCCGAATTTATAATTTCGCGCTGTCTGAAGGGAAGTGCGTTTTCATATCACGGCCGTATTGTCCCCATGGACAACGTAGAACACTTCCCTGCGAAGGAAGAATTGCACGCTATGTGAAGTAAATTAAGCCTACTCCGCATGATTACGGAAATTAAGCTTACTCTATAATGCTAAGATTTTTAAACAAATATTTAGATTGTCATGTATTTCAAAGTGTTGGCACTGAAAACAGAGATTGCACAACAACATATTGGCAGAAGTAAAAGTGCACGAGTAGAAGTAGTGCCCTGACATAGGAAATACAAATTATCATTGAGTTGCTTAGTATCACGGAGTAAAAATTTACTCTACAAAAAATTACAGATGCGTAATTACATCAAAGAATTTTGAATTTATGTTGGGTTGGATTTTAAGCCTTGTAATGTTTATTCGTTGTCGAGCATTATGGAAAAGTCATATCGTAAAAAAATAGATTAAACTTTCAGTTTCAATTCAACTGACATTTCAGAAGAATCTACTGCCGATTCCGATATGATGAAACTGAAAGAGTTCGACACGCGAATTTGCTTACGGGAGGGAAAATATCACATTCTTTTAATGGAGTAAAAAATTGCTTACTTATTAAGCGGGCTTAGCTTAGCAGAATTGTTGAACGTTTGAGTAACAAAAAGCTGTTTGAAGCTCATGGCGTCGTTTAACCAGCAGTTGCAGGCTGGCATTGGTGAGAAAGTCGTAGTTCAAACCTTATTCCAGTCTCAAAGTGGTCAGCATCCGAAAAAAATTATTTTGTGTCTCGCGGACACGAAGGAAATAATTCATTATGAGCCGTTAGGTGACAATCAAGAAATAACATCTGAAGCTTACTGGAAGCAGTGAAGCAGTTTAAAGCAGTTTTCTAGCTGTACTGGTTGGATTTCCAGCAATGACAATCCGCAAATCCTCAGAATTGAGTCCTCGGAGCGTCCCTTTTTGGTTGATCTTAGAGACCGAAGTCATCCTTTTCGAAACGTGAAATGCATTTTCTGCAAATCCTTTCATTCACCACATCATTTCCATGATCTTGCTACTGAAATTACTGTATTGCCCGTCTGAAACTTGTATAATATACCTAATGTAATATTTACTTTGAATATATATTTGGGTGGATAACAGTTACATTTTTAAAAAATTATTACAAAATCTATAAGAAGAAATACTATTTTAGTGATTTAACCGGCTACGCATGTCATTTAAAAATGAAATTAGTGTAATGCTGCATCTTAAAATTAGAACTAAAAAATGAACAGAATTTTCGTTTCAACCTGATGTTATATGAAAGCATGTGCAATCCAGCCTAAACAGTAATACTTTTTCATTGATTTAAATATACGTAGATAATGTCTAGCAGACAGGCAACAATTTTAGCGAGCTGGAATTTATACCTCATTGCCGGTTCGCGATTCAGGGAAGCAGGATTGGATTTGCATTCCTGGACTTCTAATTCAAAGCAGTTAGAAAAGGTACTTAAGAGTCAAATGATAAATTCTTCCACGGACAGCCTTATGAAATATATAAGGCTATAAATATGATGTTACGGACGAGTTTAGTGCTTACGTTACGTTTAGATTTTGAAAGTTTACGTTACTGGAAATGCTACAGCATACGGCGAAAGTTTTTGACACATTGGGATTTCTGATCAACAGAGGCAAACTTTTACTAAGTGTCGAGAGCTCACTAGAAGGAACGAAGGCTTGCTCGACAGTTTTGCTAAGATCTGGGTACCCTTGAACGATTCGGACAACTCAAGTAAATCGAAATTCCGTTCAAAAAGTTTTACATCATACTCCGATATTAGTTCAGTAGCGTTCGCTTATGACTCGAAGTTTTGGATTGTTCGCATACCTTTTCTCTCAGAATCTACCTGCTCTTTTTCTTAGTGATAGTAAAGCTGCTCTTCTTAAAACTAAGAGTTACCCCGCTTTCGAGCTTTTAGCTATCTTTATTGCGCTTCAATACGTTATTAAATTGTTTAAAACTCTCCATAAAGTTATGGTTTGAAAGTTGATAGTATTTCCTGATTTTCAGGTTGCCTTGCCATGGGTCCTTGACCGTTCGCTTAAAAGTCACGATGTATTAGCGCATAATTGTGTCGAAGATATAGTTCTTCCTGTCCCTTTTTAAAAAGATTTTAACAATGCCTCATCTTATAGATTAGTGGCTAAGGATGCGAGCCCCGCTGGCCTCGTCTGGAGGGTTGTGTCCTCTCGGAACCAGGCGAGCAAGTTCGATATTTGACTTCACGGCCCCAATTTCTTGCGAGGTCCTGGAGACTAGTCCAGCTATTATTTGAGGTGCATGTCTGCTTAGAATAGACTTTTGGTCACTGGCTCAGCCCAGTTGAGTCTGGAAGATGTGCCGGGGGATCGTCTTTTTCTAAGCATTCTACATTAGATAAATTACTTGGTATAACTGCTACGATCTCTAAAATGTTCTTTAATTTGAGAGCCCCACAATCAACTTGACTGTGTTACTTAGAGCCCATTCGTATTGGACGCGTCTAGAGCAGCAAGCTCATGAGGCAGAGGAAGTAAACTTTTTAATGGTAAAATTCTTGGGAACGCATCTCCTTTTATTATATCGTAACATTTTCTTGGATAAGAATGGTGTTGTGCAGTTGAGAGGTCACCCCAACAAGTATCCTTATCTTCAATATGACATTGCTAATTCTACATACCTCCCCAAAGAGTCTTCACTAAACTGGGGATTAAAGACTCGTGTTAAATACAAGTACTTAGGTTATATTTTACCCGCAATGCCCTTCGCAATCAACGGTATTAGACTTCTAAAAGCAGGCCTGTTATTCAGGCACTTTGAAAGAATGCATACTCGGCAAAATATTTTATTTCATTCCTTTCAGATATCTCTCTCCCACTGATTTTCTAGTGATTAAAGTAAATCTGATTTTTCCTTTTCTGAACGCCGAAATTCATTTCACCTGACTTTTTTACTATCAGGTTAGGAGATTCTTCGGTAAAATATATATTGTTACTTTCACATGACTAAGTATTAGAGGCCATAGACCCGGAATTGATTTCACATATATCCACTTAATTTCTTTCAGCGTGCGTAAAATTTGCTAACAGGCACGGTGTTCCCCAGACGCTGTACAGCGAAAATATATCCACCTTAACGAAGCGGCTGCAACTATTAATCTTCCTTCTGAAGATATTCGTCTTTCATAATATATCACCCACTCAATATCAGACAATTATTCTTCTCTTTAGCCCATAGTAAGTGTCTACTTGAGAAGGGTTATAGGGAGTGTTGAAGACAAGTTTGTATGAATCGATAAGTCGTGGCAAAATTTGCTATTTCACATTATTCACTCTGTTCTGACATTCCTGAATCAGTCAACTCCAGACCCTTGATGCACCAAAGCAGCGATGACACCTCGGAGATATTTCTGCATGATTCGTATGCGTAAATTGAGCTTTGAGAATGTTTCCGATGGTGAACTCCTCTAATCTTCCCAGACTGCAAAGGTGAAAACTTTGTAAATCAGAGAAAAAATTTTCAATTAATTTAGAGAGCACCATTACCAAAACTGTGTTATCTATGAGGAATGAATAGACAAACTGTTACGGACCCTAGTGGATAAATACATTCAAAGTACACGTTACAGTATTGATCTTCTTAGTCAACCACGTCCTTCGTGCTCATTTGGAAGAGTGATTAAAATATCTTCAGGGGCAGATGATGGTCTGCGACCTGTTAAAAGTGATTACATTCGATCGCACTTTTGAAAACTACACAGTACCACATTCATACACATTGGAGATAGCAGCTGATGGTATCAGCTATACGCTGAGCCCGTTCCGAAGGTGCTTGCTAAAGTCTCAGATCAAGGACACTGTGCCTGATCGACCGCAGCGTAAGGTAAAGATGTGCATTTGAAAATGACGCCTTCTTAGTCGTCTTGAGTGAGTTGAAAATGCTTATTTTTCCCCGTGTGGAGCTGTCCGCAACTTTCGATGTGGTCCTTTTACGTGCAATTGCAGCTGGTTTTAGCTGTGAATGCATTCTAGGCGAAGACGACTTAGCACAAGGTATGTTCCCACACAAGATCACTCGGTATAGAAATAGCAAGTGAAAAAGGACGGGAAAAAAAATCAGCGAAGAAGACACGAAAATGGAAAGCTAAGTAGTGACGTAGGATTTTAAGTCCCGAAGGCCTCGCTTATGTAGTAACCTGTGTCCCCCTCGGGATGTTATTTGTCAAGGCATAAGATAGACAAACGTAACTAACAATCATTTCGCCTCTGGCCTATCCGATGTCCCCTGAGGGGCAGAGACAACATGAAGAGACTTTTAAGCTATAAACGGTCACAGCCCAGGTGGCCGACGGTGCATGTGTAATCTACAGGGACCGTGTTAATGCAACGACCACGCGGACATCATATGTCAATACCATCAACAGCTTAATTGGAGGCGTTTGGCTTCTGTGTCCTTCGGTACATACCGACTTGTCAAGTAGCAAGGCTACTGGAGGTCCGATGATTCTGTCCGTTTATCCACTTCTAATAGATATCGGTGCTTAGCTGGAAGCTATCTGTTGAGCTTAAATCGTCTCAAGATTAACTTGCAGCCGAGGTCTTGTTTTCTTGCAGTCTGAGTGAGAACGCGTGAGTGGCGTAAAATTTAAGTTGTCAATCACAAATAAGCCCACTTTAGAGATCCTGGTCAGTAATTGCAATATTTTTTCCTCTTGGTCTGTGGCCTATCTCCCGTTTCCTAATTTTGAGTTGTACTCCCTAATCACCCTCAGACATTCTGGGCCTCTAGAAAGCGAGTTACTGACTCGTCCAAGTTTCGGCAGTCAAAATTTAAGCATCGAGTCTTCGGACTTCTTCTAAACTTAGATGTGGGAGTATTCACACTTCCCTGAAAATTTTTGAACTCTTCTGCAATATTTCTTGATTGGTCAGCACTGTTTTTTTTTTCTCATTCACCAATTTATATCCGACCTTGAAATGAATCTCATACTACGTGGCCACCTTTAACGTATGCGAATGTTAACGTTGTAGTGCTCAATATTAACTATTTTCATATTTAAAATAATTTTGCTCTCGCTTCTCGAGAAATCTGTTATTTATTTTTTGTAGTACCCCATGTCATTCGATGGAAACGTTTCCTTCATTGCCGACCTCCGGTGGGGTGACGAGTCTATTTTACCGCCCCAGGTCTATCTAGTCACCCGGAGGCGTCCCGCTGCTGCTTTCGTGGATCTAAGAGCATGGGTGAAATTTAGTTACGTTGAGATTTATATTTAGTGACATTCTATTTAATACGTAAACCATTCGTGGTATCTTTTGAATGATTAAAGAACGCGCAATGTTCTGTGATACAAAGAAATTATATAAAATTATTTTCTAGCTTGAGTTCAGGTAATTTCCTCGTGGTGGCTTTTCGGCTGCGAGGCTGCAGCTTCCTGTACGTGTAGGTTTTAGGTAGAGGGTACGCTCTTCTTCCGCTCCCGTGTCTCAGAGCTAAGAGACCCATATTTCTCGGAGCATTTGGCTGGCTGCCGAGCATCTTTCGTTGATGTGTCCTCTCCATCCCAAAACTTCGGCGAGTTCTTCTTTCGGAACATGGCATTTTTCGCATGAACTGGAGCTTTTGCTCTTCAAAGCGTAGAGCATTTTTTTAGCAAGTGCCACCTCGCAACTCTTAATGTTAATGTTCTAAAACTTACGTACTTCCGCGTGTTGAATGTTTGAAGCTTCTGCTACTAAAACTTTCGAGTTTTAAGGCTGCCTCCCCCTAATTTGCTCACAATCTCAACGTTGCAGGCTTCGAGCCTGAATTTTCTATTTCGCGCATTGTCTTGGTCGCTATTAACAACGCATTCAAGGGAAATTTAGTACCGACATTTTTTGTCGGTGTTCACAATCAGTTGGTAAACCTTTATTAATTTGACTTAGTGTGAATTAACGTGTGTAAAGAGAAGTACACTTTTGTGTTATCGAAATAAATTTTTGCCTTCTATTAAAAAAAAAATACGGAAACGGCCTGGCCAATTGAATGTTTGAAACCCTGTTGAAAGTTTCCATGCGAGCATAAGAATAGACAATTATTAAAGCATTGATATAATATTGACGAAAGTGTTAGATTATCGCCTCAAAAAGTATCCAAAACACACAAAATTTGTTTTAAAAGCAATAATAAATAGTCCTAGAATATTTTTGCATGGTTTGCGAGACCTGAATGCTCTAGAACGTTTTAGAAAAGTAATCTACTTCATCAACGTACAACAGTGGTCCTCGGTCAATGTCTGAGAGCTGCATGAGAGAGGTCACCACTCAACATTCTCATTCGAATACGACGAAAACTAAAGAAATGCCAAAAATATTTCGAGAAGTAATTGTTCATTCACATGAAAGTGGCTTGGGCTATCGATAAAAATTAATCTATATTAAGAATATAAATTTCAACCAGTAGTGACATGATTCGCCGGTTCACGTCATATCAGTTCACGTTCAGGGCATCCATCTAAAATTTCAAACCATGACAGTAAAGGTATAGTCCGTAAAGGAGAATCGTCAAGTTACTCCATTTGAAATTCAAAATGATTTGGAAGCGCCTGAGACAAATGTGTGCAAAAACACAAATCGAGCAGTTCTCGTTCTCAAGAAAGGAATTCCGCTTTTGCACAAGAAAAACACTTTTGTTGAAACTAATTTATGTCAGAAATCTAATTTTTCCAAGGTACAGTTAGAGAAGCGAGCACATTTTTGGGACACTACTATGGCCGGACGAGACGAAGATCGAGTTCTTTGAGTGGAACTATAGACCGAGTAAAGGATTTATTGCACTCCCTGTAAGATAAATTTTTTCTCAACAAAATCTATAATCTACGCCTATTATTACCTACTCCCTAATTTGCCCGAATAAGAAAAAAAATTATACATTTTTACCGCGCCTGAGTTAAAGCCGTACAAAATGGGTACAATTACTCAAAACCGTTCTCACTAGTCCCTATCTCCAAATAGATTTTAAATTCAGCCCTAAAAACTGATTTAAAGTTAAAAACTTTATCAAACATAAAGACTCCTTACCACTAGACGTGTGCTTGAACATTGCATATCAGGTATCAGGTAATGAGTGAAGTTAACAATGGCTTACATAGGGAGCACGTCTTGAAAAGCCAGAATACGACTTTCAAAACGCTTACGCACCAGCCATAGAACTAGCAATTAATTCTAAGATCCTTCTCAATTAAATCATCGAACTTTTCGCAAAAAATTCAACCAACCATAAAGACTAACCTACCTTCAATAATAGATTTGGCAAGCAATACATCAGATCTCAGAATTCGGAAATTCTGGTACGCATACAAAAAAGATGCTAAATTCCTTAGTTCCCCTACACTTTCCTTGAACTTTCAGGACAAAATGGATACAAATATTGTTATTCTCATGTTGACTACATAGGTTCATTTTTATATTTTCTTAGACTTGGCTTTCGTATTTCAGAAATGTGCATTATACCACCAAATGTTTTTTATGTAATTTACTTTACGCGTTTTTAGGGTTCTCAAATGGCATTCACTGACTATGCTTTTTTACGAAACTAGAATAGTCTTCGTATCAAATATCTGTATTTTATAGCAAGAATTGTACTTCTTTTCCCACTCGAAAACAGTGAAGGTAGGTGCGTAAGACAGCAACTACCCGAGACGGCTGCTGGTGTTCACGTTAGTGGCACATCAGCAGAGACCCTTGACAGAGGCAGTCTCGCCACCATATTAACTTGTGCTCCAATATAAGATCAAAGGTATGCAGAAATAAATTAGGAGGCAAGAAACATGTTTGCGTCCAATATTGCTTCTTTTGACCGCTAATAAATTAGAATTTCAGAGATAAATTTCATAGGTCATTTTGTACCATGTGAGTGTAGCGCCATTTGATAAAGGCTGCCGTGACTTATTTCATTTTATTTAGTACAGAAGATATTAATGAATTTCCAGTGTTATCTTATATAATATGACACATCATTTGCATAACTGTAAAATAAAATCCTGAGCTAACAACATTGTTTTGAATCGTGCAAGTGTTTCTCGTAGCCAACCCACAGTGGTCTATCTCCGAATTGACTAGTTTGTTTATCGTAATTTTAATTTACAACTGAACAAGTAAAACATTAAGAAATTAAATAAAATAAATTTTGTGTTATGGCTAGTCAGTTTCAGAGCTATAGGAGGAGTTAAATTTCAAGTTTAATAGTAAGTTCTATGTACATGGGACAAAATATACCGTATAAAGTGGAAAATAGTAGTGGAATAAAATTAAGTGTTGAGAAAATTTTATCACGGTAGTGGATGTATTTATAATTAGAGCTCATAGAGGGGAGTAGTCGCCTGAGTAAGAATAACGTCGAAAAAGGTTATGTCCGAGCGCAGTAAGCCGTTGATGCGAGATTCTAGCAGATTACGCATTCTAGGCCCATGTCGTTGTGTGGGTGTTTACGGTCCCAGCTGTGACTGTCATCCAGTTACCTAGCAGGTCCTGGGTACATCAATTCCTCGATTTTGGATCAATTCCTCGATTTTGGTGGTCGTGTAACACCAGCGGACAAGTAACGAATGCCAGGGATTCACTAAGGCCCTACATAAATCAGCAGCTTCAAGTAGATATGCTGATAGTGATTGAACAATCTCAACCAGTGCATCTGAAGTACTTAATTTCAACACCTGCACTGAATTTGTAGGAGAAAGTTTCAATGCTTTAATATTATTATGTAGGCAAGCATGTTAATTAACAATTTTGTACTCTCAAACCTTAACAGAAATGGAATTTAAGTGGAATCCTAGTATTCGTGTGGATTTAAATGAAACACCCTCAAAGTGCTAAGCCAAAAAAAGAATAAAATGCAGACATTATAAATAAGATAAAAACGCTAAACTAAATAACTCATTCACACCGTTTCCAGTGGTCAAATAATTTCACAATTTTGAATGTACGAGGGACTGTGAAGGCAACCAAATCATTCGAACTGTCAAACTAGAGCGCTGTTAAATATTTGATCTCACGAACTATTGCAATGCTGCTGCCACGAGAAAATGGGTAAAAATACCATAACTAGAACGTCATGACACTTAGATTTCTCCAATGCTAATCACAGCTCAACAACACTTACAAACTAAGCTCGGTGGATTAAACCCACACACATCATCGTACATTGAAACTCCTACACTCATTAGTAAAGGATGATTATGTGTTTTTTCAAAGTTCTATTCATCATGTGAGCCCAAGCAAAAAAAAATTATCCAAAAATAAAGTATTATAATTTTTAAACTATTGACTTTTTAGGCAATTTCATAGCCATAAATTTATTGCACTTAAAAGCATATTTTAGAGGTGGAGAAAGAAGAAGAACAATTTGTTTGTATCTATCAATCACAACTCGTCTACTTACACTTTTCTCTAACGTTAATGGTAAAACACATCTGATAATTATAATTACTACGTCGGTTTAAAATAAAAAGTATCGTTACGTTAATTACCGCAAGTTTTGCATAGAGTTGAGTCGTGTCATTGTGTCGGGAGAGTGCAGTGGATGAGCTCTGGGTCATAGCAAGGGACCACATCTCGACGGCAACCAGTTCGTTGTCGTGCGTCTGGAACAAGATCTGGAGACGCACGGTCAGCATGACAAATATAACTGTCAAATAGATCTATGTATAAACAAATGTCTTAAGCACTCAGACAACAACAAATGAGCATCCCAGGACCAAAAGACACGTAACTTTAGGAGCCGAGACCAAGCAGAGGGTTTTCATTTTCATGACTAATAAATGAGGAGAAGGGAGATTGGCAACACATTAGATACTCCTATTGGAAATTACTTATTGATAGTAATTTCTGGACCGATTTTTTGAAAACCCATCTATAAACAAAAAAAAATGTTGGCTTACATTAAACCTTAACAACAGATATCTAAGCAAAGACTGGCGTGACTCAGCTGATGTTGGCCAGTTCATAGACATATTGCACATCACCAAATATCTATTACAGTTCAGATTCTCAAGCCCCAAAACTACCAGATTATTCTTAATTACACGCCTAACCAGATGTCAGCATAATATGAAGAAAATGTAAGCTAACTTTGTACCTAAATGGTTATGAGTTTAACACTACACAGAGATGACCCAAAACAATTCAAATCAGTTGCATTGTACCGAAATAAAGTTCTTACAATGTCACGAAGGAGGATGTGCAGTACAATTACAACCAAAATATGCAGATCGAATTTACAATACAGCTTAAACTATCATGAATTTTCAGTCAATCACAGAATTTGATAGGTTGCAACAAAATGAATTAAGAAAGTCCAAAATATGATCAACAAATGCAACGCTCAAATTTCGAAATCCTCTCTTTTAGCTTCCACCGATTTGGTCCAGGAAGTGAGAGTTCACTTGACAGCAAAGTGGCATCTTTGGATGACAAAACAAAGTGGCACCCTACTCCAAGAGGGCACAACAGCCAAGTCTGTCAGATTGATATCTGGGGTCGAAGGTGTCCACAATCTTTTGGTGAGATATTCCCTAAAATTTTCCTTGGACTTCTTTTTAGTTACATTAGAGTAGTGGGGCCTTGCGTGCCAACATACACATCACGAAAAATTTATGTGAGCTAATGCAACATTACTCGCTCACGAATTGACAGATGAACTCAGCTGTTCATCGTCACACCTCATCAATGAAATGCATTCGAGATTCCGAATCATTTAATGGAGCTGTGGCCCACATCACGACGCTTTCACGTGTTCGTTACAATTTTCTGAAAAAACAGTTCCATAAATTTTGTTAGGTAGGTATGTAATTCCCAACTGACACCAAGGTGAATCATTTCCCATCCTACTTAATCATAATTATATATGCAGAATAAAGAAATTCGTTCAATATTTTCATCCAATTGGCAAGCGATTTGTCTATCTAGGACTATCTGTCTATGGGACACTGCACAACTCGTTTCATGCAAACATGCCGTTTCCCACTCAGAATTGTCGTTAATAAAAAATTGTTATTACCATAACAGCGTTCCATAGATTAGATGCTGTTCTTCTGCACCCGCCAACTTGTATAACCACCATCATTGTTGTTAACATCCACAAATTTCAAGGTGACAATTCAATCCAGAGCTCCATTACACACCATGACTGAATAAATGATACCTGTAGCATTATCAAAATGTAAACCATGAAACAAATGACACTGCAACATGCTGTGCTAGATTTTGAACAAATCTGTTCACAACCAAGCTTTTGAAACTGGCCTAATTTGATAGCTATATATTTATGGGACACACAATAAAATATATTCATTCGAGTGAATGATTAGCAATGCTAGAATTAAGTAGTAGTAGTGGTAGCAGAAGTTAACCCTAAATAATGAAATAACCTCAGGTGTCATAAATTTGCTAAATATCTCCTTCATGATGTCACCTACATATGTGATCATATTTTAGAATAGCTGCTCACTTGTACGATGGCAAGCACCCTGGATATTTCATTATTCTATAATAATTACTTTTATTAATGCTGCATTAAAGCCTCCCCACCATACTAAGGTACAAACAAACAGCGTACTACGACTAGGCTGTTTTTTCATATAGCAAAGTAATAAAACTAATCCTAATTATTTTCCTGTAGAGTAAATAAAATAATATAAACTTTTTTTCAGATATTACATCACACTATTCACGATGTAGATAAAAACGTTGCTGATTCTGTACCTCTCAATTGGCCAAAACTGATTTTAAACTTCACAAGTAGAAAAAATAAGTTACCGATGTTGGGATGAGCTGATTTTTGCTAACCTGCACAGTGAAAGTGTGTCCTGGAGTGAGGTACCAGTCGCCCAGTAGGTGGTCAAACTGCTCGCTGATCTCCACATTGTCCAGAAGGTCAAGATGAAACTGTCACATATTAAAAGAACTGACTAAGACATATCATTGAGTAATAGCATCTTTAGTATTTTCCTTCATTCCCAACAAGTGAAATTGGGAATTAAAAATGAGTTGGTTGCTTCAACCAATTTTATAAAAATTATATAATGTGAATCGATAAAACACGAAAAAGAAAAACTAATCAACCCTCTAACAACGATTTTTCAGTGCTTCGGCTGCATTTAGCTATCTATGGAAAATTAGCCACTGCACCCTTATTAGCTTGACACAAGAACCAGCAGTCCCCTAATAAAACAGGACCATACGGTCCGCTGATGCGGTAAATAGTTAATTAAAATGAAAAAGAAGTAGAAATTATGGCACCAACTCCGCAATGAGTAGCTATATTGGTCTCCTCTGAACACCATTAAAGTAGCTAAGCTGCCAGCAAAAGCAGCATAGATTCAAATTCTATAAAGCGTATTGTGATAACCTGAATATCACGTGCTCATAGCAATGACAAGCCATTTTCACAGTTGTTAAGTTGCGATGCACTGATTCGAAAATTTTTGTCGATACCGACGCAGATTCTCATTTTTTTGCCGATGCACCCCCTGGCGGTACGAAAGAACTCCAGGTAACCTGGGTTGTCGTGACGTTATATACCGCCCATTCAAGTAGGTTACCCCTTCAAGGCCTTTGCCCTGAAGACGGGCGGTGAGCAAATTTCAGGAGGTGGGAGGTTCGACTGGAATTTTTTTAGTGGCGCGGGGTGAAAAAGGTTGGGAACCCCTGTGGCAAATGCAAGTTCACTGGGTTTTCTAGAATTCTTTACCCCTAACAGGTGCACATAATTTGGACCCCTCGCTTATCGCGAGGGGTCCAATTTTTCGGTGAAAAGTAATGAAATTTTGTAAAAGAAAGAAAACAAAATTTCCAACAATATGCAACAAACAGATTTGAAATTCATGCATATTCATAGGAGATATAAGCTTTCAAAAAAAGGGGTACATTTTTTTGGAACACTGTACAGTCCAAATACACTAGAACCAAATCAAAAGTATGTAATGTATGTCAATTCATTTCTCAGTAACTTGGTTACAAAAAAATTGAACATATCTCAAAGACCTGGTGTTATACAACAATTAAGAAAATTATAATAGTTGATCCAAATATCATTCAGTTCTTTTGTACAGAATGAAAATTGAAGTATTTTTTCAAGTTAGGGTGATAATTCTACTAAGTTTTCAATTAACACTTTCTCCATCTAAGAAATAAATGGTGTTGCATTAGAATTCGTTGTGTATCTTAACTAGCTAATAAATAAGCATTATGTTAGCCATAATAGTTATGTTGTTATACATACGGCGTTCTTTTTTTCTTTATCACAAGCAACAGATAAATTTATGTAAATAACTTGATATTGACTTATTAATTTGTCACTTTGTGTTTCCATTTGAATATTGCTAATTGAAGTAGTAACTGAAAATAGTTTCTTTCATCCTTTAATAAAAAATGTGTTTGGCACAGAAATAAAAATATCTGGCACCGCACCAAATGGCTAATACCAGGTATGATGGTAACCCGGTTATAAGGATTAATTGTCTTGTCTTGTTGTGACTCCCACAAGTAGAACCGACTGTACTGCCAACTAGCATGCAATCTTCCCTCAGCTAAAATTTTAGTTGAGAGCATTGTACATTGCAATGTGTGGGCTCCACCTACCTACCACATTCATGAGGGTTGCTGACCTACCACATTCATGAGGGTTGCTGAACAAGCTGAATAAAGTCATAGAGCGGGCTGTTTTCTTGGTTCTCCAGTGCATTCCTGGATTAGACTGCATTACACTAATAGCTCTTGTGATTAANAGAAATTTTAACCTTCATGGCCAACAGTCTCTGTACATTCACAGATAAAGTTATCCCTGAATGAAATGCACAGTGCATACCCTCTGAAAATTATCAACTGCTAAGCTCTAGCTGTAATTTTAATCCTTGTGGTATTTTTCTCA
Source organism: Orchestia grillus (assembly GCA_014899125.1). Classification (NCBI taxonomy): domain Eukaryota; kingdom Metazoa; phylum Arthropoda; class Malacostraca; order Amphipoda; family Talitridae; genus Orchestia; species Orchestia grillus. Next base: position 18,089 of record VOMN01002558.1, read on the forward strand.
TTCATTGTTGTAATTCCTTTCTTCATTTCGGAGTTTTGCCCTTTATATTTCAGATTGTTATAATCAAATATTTTCTGATGCTTACTTCAGATTCTTTGCACAGAATGAGTTTAGAGCTCAAAGCTTTCATATTTAAATGTTTTCAAGATATCTCTTCTCACTTACCTTTGCAATAAAACGAGTGAAGTTTTTTGTACTGAGTTCATGAGTTTTCATCTAATTTAAAGTTGAACTTACTAAATCAAAAAGCACTACAGTACAAGGTACTTCTGAGAAATTTTTCAGGGAAATTCATGTGGACTTTAACATTGTTCATAAGCTTGTTCAAGGTCAACTGCAATAGTTAGCTTTTATTCACCAATTTCATGAATATGGGGCTACCACAGCCATTCAGTTATAATTGATGGTATCATAGTTGCAAAAAAACACCTTAGGTTTTAGGCAAACAGAAGCACAGCATGCAGAGAGACCCTAAGTTCAAAGTTGAAAGATCACCATTGTCCAGTGCCATCATGTTTAAATGCATTGTAATATTTTGAATTTGAAGTATTAGAATACATACTTACAAAATCTACTAACAGAGATGAAAAAATTATTCAACTGATACTTTGAGTTTAGAGCCTGGATTTTTTATTGTATATTAGAATCTTGAGAAATGAAGGCACACCTTGCTGTCAGCTACACCAGCCACATGCTGCAGCTCCATGTCACTCCCAACTATCTCCTGAAAGTAACAAAAAAAAATCAAAATTTGCATCACAATTTATTTTTATCTTAGAGTTAATGCATACTTATGAGTTTAAAAATACAGTAGGAACAAAACTTGCTGAATACTTTTAAATATTAATTAATTTCAGTCAGCCTCTCTCACATATTCAATTAGTAGTTAACAATTCTAAAACAACTCAAAGAAATCAACATTATATACAGAGAAATCAAATAAAAAAGATTCCTCCCAAAGAGATGTTATGGCAAGCAAAGTTGTACCAGTCAAGTATATAAGAAGCACCATACTGAACATCTTTTGAAAGTGTGAGTAGAGAGTTCAATAACATTACAGAGGCATTAACTAGAGTGAACATAGTAGAGACTATTTCAGTTTAAATAAAATATTGGAAACCTTCAAACTCATAAAAGTATCTAAGTTTACAATTACTCTGAACTTTCAACTAGTTCTTGAATCATATATTTCAAATGATCACAAGAAAAAATGAAGTATTTAACAAGTTCATCTCAAAGAAATTGTTCAATAAAAAGAGTTAAAGAGTGCTTTAGCAGAAAAGATAACCTTTAGGTTGTACATGCACTCATTCAACACCTTACCCAGTCACGAGTCTTGTCATTGGAACACGGTTGTTTGGTACCATAGCGACTCTGCACTACAACCTGAGCCAGCTTGTGCATGAAGCAGCGAACGATGTGCCGGTGCTGCTGGAGAGGATCTCTGCTGCTTTCCATGGCTTCAATGGAAGTCTTACCCAAATATGCACGGTCAATTCTGACCATCCTTATCTCTGCAGCCAAACTTCAGACCATATCATAAGTTACTTTTTTCAGTTCCCTATTGCATCATGTGCTTTAGTACTAAAATAGCTCTGACAGCACAGACTGCAAAAGTTACAAACATTAGTAGCCACTTATATAAGTTAGAATTTAAAATATGCTTTAATGACAAACAGTTATCAATAAGATTAGATTATTAGTTAATTTAACTCTTAAATGGTAGCCCTATATCGATGCTTGGGTGAAGGAGAGACTCCTAATCTTTATTCATTGAAAAAAATGGAAGGAAAACTACAGGGTATGTGAAACCCAAGGTTACAATCAGGGTGAATGATCCAGAAAGAGCTAAAAGACGGAACCATTTAGCAGACTCTAAAAATGTGAGATCTATGCAAAAGTGTTCCCACACAGGATTCTTTGCATATAGAAAGAGTAAGATAAGCAACAGGAATAAAAGAGTAAGTTAAGAAGGAACAGGAATAAAAGACAAAAAAGTATCAGTGAAGATGGTATGAAAATTGAAACCAAGTGGGCACAAAAGAAAGAAATCCTGAAAACCAAGACAGAGGGGGTGTAAATTAACAGTTTCCCCATGGGATGCTAGTCTCCACAGGTTTAGGTAGACAAATCTAACTAACCTAACCTTATTGCCTATGGTCTATTCTATGCCTCCTAAGTGGCTTCATTAAATCTTCAAAGCAAATATTTTTTATCAAAATAAATTTCAATATGAATTAGGTATAAATAACAGTACGTACCATTAAAAGCCTTTCATTTATACATTTTATTAGGTTGACTTCAGCAAGTATCATCATGTAGAATTACTCAGGACAATTTTCAAAGTTTTTTTTAATAAAAACTTACTATTTACTATTTTTGCATTGAGCTCATAGCCAT
>VOMN01002564.1:0-18165 GCA_014899125.1 Orchestia grillus
GTACTGGATACGTCCTGACTCTACAAGGAGTCAGACCATCTGCACATCGACGTGGCCGAGTAGGAGGCTGTTGTGTGGGGGATCAATTGGTCAATAGCGTGGGGCTTACGATCTTCACGGTCGCCTCTGATTCTCGGACAGTCGTCTACTGGATGGATAACTTCATCGATGGGCGCAATGGTGTTTGTGTAAGGGCGCGCGGAGATGCTTGTGAAGCGTCGCCGTAGAGTGATTCGTGAAACGATCATCAAGCATAGACTGGCAGTGACTGTTGGCTTCGTTTCGACGATCGAGAACAACGCTGACCAGATGTCTAGGATGCCTAAAGTCCCGTCTACATTCTCAATCTTTAGAGCGAATTTCGTGTTTTTCAAATCTCCGCGAACGCGAACGCACCTCGCGCGCTGGCAGATTTTGGCGTGTTCGTGTTTTCCAACGTGTTCACATGATTCAGTACACATTCTTGAATGATATAAGCTCAAGAACCGGAAAATTTATCATTGCCGAAAAAATCGTGGGATGGTCCCCTTAAGAGGGTTGGGTACTGAGAGACTGGTGAAGAGACAACATAGAAGTGAACTGAAATATTCTGATTTTACGCTATCCTCGTATCTTTTATTCGTTTTGTGGCACAGGCTTCAGTTTTCGTTTCGACACTCATAATTTTTTCACTTGAGGGTTTTTTTTTCGGACTAACAGCGATAGTCAAACTTTAATTGCAGCTCATGTATTGCTCAGGAGCAACATGTACTACTGCACTGAACGCGGGGAAATTAAACCAAGAGTCATCAAATTCAATTTATATTTTCAAAATCAAGGCACAAGATGGGTATTAAATTTAATCCTCGACTTTCTCAAGAGATTAAAAGAACTGTCCTTAATATTGATTTCTTGAAGGATTTTGCTTCAGAAATAAATTGCACTTAAAACTATGTAGTATTTGAAGATCTTTTATATCTCTTCAAAAATTACGCTAAGCTCTTAACAGTAACCGACACAACGAGTGCTCAACGCTGCATTAGACTTCTTGTGGCAAGGTTAGACATACTGATCTAGATCATAAACCTATGAAAAACTTCATATTCAATATCACCATTATTTTAAAAACATCTTAAGGTATAATCTGAGCATGCAAGGCACTTTTTTGAGAGAGGTTGTGAATGTAAACATCGAGAATAAAAGTAAAGCAACTCATTCAATTTCATGACCAGAGTAAAGAATTACGAAAGAACTTTCGCTACCCGGCCCAAAAAATTTGTCGCACCCTGGTAAAATGTAAACGTAATTTTAACAATTTTTTACTAGTTTCCTCATAAAAATTTGAAGAAATATAATATGGTAACAATAGTTGGGTTTAGTGTTATTGAAAGTCAGTACTGCATTTGCTCTATGCGCTACAACAAACATGAATAATCCCACTGGAATAAAAACCTTCAAAACAAACCTCCGTCTTTGAGAAAGGACAGGTTATAGGTTTGCACCGGGATGGGAAATTCACCAGAGCAGTGCCTCAAATGATGGCCATAGGATTTTGGACTGTGGCCTGAGCAAATAATAAATGCTGAGTGGAAAAACCAGGTGAAGTACAGTCATTCAGTAGCAATAGTAGCGGAGCTAAAATTCTGAATGCCTTCGACAAGAATTTTTTGAGACGATTTATGAAAGCAAACAGGCGGAAATGTGTTCAACAATTGACTAGCATGTTCAACGAATGTCTTAGGAAGATTATTGCTCGCAGTTGGCGCAGAGAACTGAATCAAATGGGTTTAAGGAGTTCTGCCGTCACCAGGAAACCATTTGTCAGTAATGCTAATCGAACGAAACTTCACTGATTTGCAAAAGACCACGAAGACTGGACTGTTGAGTAATCGAAACACGTCGTACGTTCAAATGAATCGAAGTTCACCATGTTCTATAAAGAATGCAGAGTTATAGGGAGACGCGGAACTAATGCTTTTGATCCTTCATGCATCGCTCCGGCAGTACCTGCTTCCGGTAGTAGTGTAATGATTCGGGTGTGGTTCACTTAGTCGGGATTTTGATCGGTAACTTTGTCCAGCAACAAAATGAAATTTCAGGCATATTTGAACATCCGTGGTGGCCAAGTATACTCGTATACAGACTTCGATTTGCAACAATAGAACTATTTGGCATCCGAAAATGATTATATACTTAAAGAAAAAAGGATTCATGTAAAAGTTTGTGAACATTCATCATAGCGTCATCCTGAAAAACTGGCTTTTGTGATTTTTATTGTTTAATATACGTAAATCATAAGTTGCTCTTGTTAATTAACTGATAATTCTTAGAAATAAACGATGGTCATCCTAACACACAGGATTGCATAAACAGATATTTACAGTAGCTTTTCATCCGAAAAGGAGTTCTTTGAGCTGAGCTTATGAAAGTTTCAATAGATTCGTCGGGAAATAACCACCAAGAGACAAATACTGGCCAAAATACTTGACATCGTTGGAGACCCATTGAACATGAAAAATTGAAAGCCCAGGTATCAATACAAGTTGCCGTATCTACACCCTTAAATTCTGTCGTATTCGCGAGCGCAACTGAGTCCCATAATTACATTTCGTTTGCGTAGTTACCTCGTAATGAGTCTAGGAACACGGGCCCTGCACGAATAAAGTCAAGAAAAGACTACATATTCTTTCATTACTTCAATTTTTCAATATTGTTTGTGAAGTATCATATTCGAGTTGTGCACCTAACTTATAACTACAATCTAGATATATTTTTACTAAAATGACACCCATGTTATAAGAACCTGCAATAGGATTCTACGTTTGAAATTGCAGCTTCTTTGATTTTGACATTATTTTTACACCTCCTGTCAAGTCTTATTAGTATTTCTATACATCCCCGAACCTAGTGTTGATATGAATTAAAGTACAGTTTTATCGTGACGTTTTTTTAAACATTTCATAGCTTTATGTTATATATCCAGTATGTCAAAGTGGTTTTTAACAGCACGTAAACGCACTAGTAGTGATTTCAAAATTAATTTTCATCAGCATATTTTTATTTAAAAAATGTTAGAAGTCTAGCGGCGCGCTAAATGTATGCGTACTGGGTGTAAACCGTAAATTGGGACAACTTAAAATATTAGTTTCTAGTAGGGTTTACGTAGTGTATGGGACTAAAGTATTTGTGAGATTTAACCTCAAAATCGAGCCCTACAGCAGATGACGTCGAAATATCGCAACAACACGCTTAAAAATTTTTAGGAAATAAAGAAGTTCATCGTATTGAACCACGTGAAGAGATTTGGGGGGATTTGATCGCTTCTTTATCGACCAGAAAAAATTCGTTATTGAGGTCGCAAATCGTAGGTACTCGACGATAATTGCGTTTAGCCCATCAGAGATGCCTTCCCTCATAGAAGGTAAAATTCCGGCCTACGTCATGGTGTATGTATGTGTTGCAGACAATCGTAAAATCACGGCTCCTTCATTTCAACGAATCGGGACTCAAATCAACACTGCCGAGTCTACAAAGATTCTGGAGATAGTCATATTACACTGGATTATGAAGAACTACGATCCAAAACAAGTTACATTCGTTTGAAATTCAGTGCCCCTCATGGGGCCAAACTGTCTAGAATCACCAGAACGACCAATTGTCACTGTTTGTACTTAAAGACGCTTGACCGTCCGGCTCACCAGATTCGAGTCCTTAAGATTATTGGCTGCTGGGCGAAGTTAAGTAACTTTCAAATGTTCAACCTCACTACACTGTCCAATTCCTGAAGTCGGCCATCAAGGCAGGATTTCGATCACTTGTGCGGGACCGTGCGGTGAACGCCTGTCGCTCCTTTAAAAAACGTATCCAGCAGGTTATTGATACAGAGGACTCAAAAAGTGATTACACTGTAAATCTATAAACTAAAAAATTTCCTTCAGTACTTTTTTGTACCATGGTTTTTGGTCCCCGCGTACTTCAGATTTTAATTTGTAATATTATTGGTCCCAATTTACTGTTTACATACAGCTAATCAAATAATTTTCTAGAACAAAGGAATTTCACTTTTCGTGTGTGTACTGCGTTCTATTTTTCTGCTCAGTTACTATCTTTGTACTGATCTTTCTGTATTGAGAAGAGTCAAAGGCCGTATAATGGCTGCCTGCAGCCCATATACATCATCAATGATATTTATTTTCCTCACGCTAGAGGCACGTATTTGGACACTCATCAGATTTTGTGTAATAATACTTTGATTGCTGGAACTGACAGCGCCCTTTTTTTAATTGGAGTAAGAAAGGCAGCACTGTTTTCTCCTTTCAGCCTATTTCTCGTATAAGTGTGTGATACATTTACCATCTTGACAGTCATAAAATAACTACTGCATCAATGTTGGAAAGTACGAAATATCAAAGTAAGGATATCCAACGAGTATCTTCTGGTTTATATTGCGAGTTAACCTTATATGATAAGCGTGGTCGTGAATTGTGAACGATACGATTCTCATTGTGACCACATGAAAAAACAGCAAAATTTAAATAATCTAACGACTTTATCTGTTAGAGACGGAATTGTTACAACAAACTGATGTGCTTTGGTTATGCAAATTTTAATTGAAGAATTACTCGTTACTTTCTACTATTCGTCTAGTGAAACTTAGTTTGTGTTCACCTCTATGGTTTAAATTATTACATAGCAGATTTCTGACCCTACAGTTAGGTCTCGCAAGCCGTGCTCGCTATGTATAATAATATTGAAGCACGAAGACAAAACCGAAGTTTGTCAGAACATATACTCCTAATTACGTAAATTTGCACTAAAAAATATATCGTAGACAGCCTAAAAATGCGATCTGTAGTGAAATAAGTGTAGAATGATAATTTGCGTCAGCGATGGAAAGATGAGCAGTGCAAAATAATGAGTCTTATCCCAAGAAACGATGCTTAACAGAACTTTAAACGCATTTTAATTCCTAGGAAAAATGTGATATGAAACTAAAATATAATAATCATGACTTATGAATTCATTAAACTGATCATCATACTTCCTTGTTGAATTCATTAAATTTCCATTGAATAAATCTAAATAACTTTGAAAAATCTTCGCCTAGCTTCACTTAATATGACTACTGAGAAAAGACTTCATTCTTCATGGGATGTTTTACGAAACAGTGCAACAGCTTGTGCAGTGCCTCTCACAACGCTCGTACAACGTTCACAACAAAGCATTTCGTCCATACTCCGTCATTCACTCATCACTAGTATATTTTCCAAGCACGCTTTCTCAACCCATTCATTCGACTACATTATCTTCCAAACTCGGTGGTAAACGCAAGCTAAACTGCCAGTCGATAGCGAATATTTTCAGCGAGGGCGACGCACATCTCCAGCGTGGCCGCGTCTGTGTCCACGTCCATGACTGCCTGGACCTGCTCAGCTGTGATGAAGTACCTGATGTGCAAGCAAGACTTTTGTTTTGACTATTGTACACGACTCATACTTTGTTTTGTTGCTGGGAAGTTTCCATATTCGATTAATATTTGGTATTTCAGTGTCACTTTTAGCTCGAAAAATAAGACAGAGCAAGCGTAAATATATCATAAAACCATACATGGTTTGAAATTGAGGAATGACGAAAAAACCTTTCGACGGCTAATAACAGTCTACTTTATGTTAATTCGTGTGAAGTCCTCAAACTCCATCATTCATTTTAATTGCATCGCCATACTAAGTATTTGCAGCTTAGGACTGCTGAGCGTACGCAGCAGCGGCTCGAGACAGCGGGCACTTACTTCATCTCCTCCTTGAAGTGCCGCGAGCAGAAGCGCTGAGCTCTGGAAGAGCTGTCGAGCAGGGCACTCAACACTGACAGGTGCACCTGTAGAAACAATGCCGCAGCTGAGGAACCGAGTAATGGAATAGCGTTCTGCTTTGCAAACCTTGGAATTACTTCGGGTATTACGTCCTGGGCCATACTGATGTGCCGCCTTTTTTTTTGCATGTCGTGCTCACTTTTTCTGTTACAAAGAAAGATCTCCACCGCAGGGATCAACGAGGACCACCTGACAAGCAGGCAAGCACGCTATCACTTGCGCTACGGAGCACTCGCATCAGAGAAGTGAAAAAGAGGCATTTGTACTCAGCCAGGGCAATATCAGCAGGCCAACGGCATCATTTTGTATCTCGTATTTTAAAGTATTCTGCAATAATTGGAAGTTGAAGTCTAACATACACTAAATATCCTTCTGACTCAACAAAAAGGGTTGGGCATGACAAACTCTAGAATGCTAATGGGCCCGGTATTCTAACCATTACTTCAATTTGTTATCTGCGAGGCGAGTGGAGAGAGATGAGATTACCGAGGTCACATTTTTAATTATTATGATACTGTCACATAACATGAAAAGTAGAACACTATAAGCAGTGAAGGTGTATATATTCTTGAGATGTATTTTCAAAATTTACTTTAAGAAATCTAAGTTAAATTATTAGTTTCAGTTAGTTTAATTTAGTGAACATTTGAGCCAAATGGTTTTCTGTCAGGTTATTACAATTTATTCAGCAATGAAGGAAACTCGAAGTAGTTTACTCCAACTTTTCGATATAATTTAAAATTTCTGAGAACACGTTATTGCGAATAATTCCAAACCAAATTTACAGTGGGTTCACGAACTAAATTTCGCAGGAACAGAGGGTTCAACATCATATTCATTTTTTTAACATTCTCTCAATTTGAAGTAAAAGATAGAAGAAAACATGTATATATATATATACAGGTAATAATTTTCCTTTACAATATAATAGAGTTTGGAAAACGTGTCTACCATCAAGTTTTTCTGTAAAACCTCCAAGGATTTTCTAATACGAAACTTTTTGGATCGGGTTATTCACCGTTATAGGGTCGGCTCTGTCTCGTGTGATTCTCAAAATGAAACTCGTGACCTGATCTAAAAAGCTTTAAATTCTCTGAGTTTCAGTTTGGATTCATCTGTAAAATGATTTACTGCACTTAGAAGTGCAATGAAGGTTATTAAGTTTATTTTAATTTGATGTGAGACATCACGATTCGGTACACATATTAAGGTAATATTATTAATATTAAAATAATATTATTATTATTATTGAAGTAATATTAATGTAGGCCATTTCAACAGGGCACATGTTCCCATGAAAAGATGAGTATGTCTTAGATGAATTCGGAGTCATATAGGGTTCATGGCGCACTGGTATACGGAGTAGCCTAATAGCTAGCAAGTAAAGGTTCGACTCCAGGTGCGTCAATAGTTATAAGGTATTGAAAGCCCAACGGTAAAACGTGTTGTAATTGATAAAGGTACTATTATTATACTATGCATCATTATTTACGTATGAATACAACTACAAAAAACACAGACATTGATGCGTCTAGCGCATTTTACTTCGTCATACTAAAGTTTATCTTGCAAATTCTAGGATTTATGATCGTCAAACAAAAAGATACCGCTTGACCTGCCTACTTTACTTTCCAGATCACCTGCAGAGTCTCCGTCTCATCAGCAGCATCGGGCAGCCCTTCAGCAGTGGTATCCAGACTACCCAAGCGGCGCCCAGGCCCGCGCAGCCTGGCGATGATGAGCGGCACAGCGTACCTCAGCCACGGCTTCAGGTGGCAGCTCTGGCGTACAGGGTCGCAGGTCAATCTTCACCATCACCAGTTTTCCAGATATTTGTAAATTTTATTGCCTCACATTATTACTAATATTAGCTTCAATTACTTGTTCTCCCTACGTACAGTTGGTTTCTTGCATAATATAGGTTATCATCAGGACATTCTGACACACGATATCTTTTACAAGTTTACTTGGTCTTCACGAATATTAATTTAGTCCTGGTGCAAATGAATTGGGTCTTCGAGGAAGTTACTTTGGTTCTCGTGAAAATTAATTTGGTTCTCGTGAAAATTAATTTGGTTCTTGAGCGAATCAATTTGGTTCTCATCCAAATTAATTCGGTACTGGCCCAAATTAATTTGGTTCTCGCCCAAATTAATTTGATTCTCGTACAAATTAATTTGGTTCTCGCACAAAATAATTTGGTTCTCGCGCAAATTAACTTGGTTTTCGTTGAAATTAATTTGGCCCTTGAGCAAATGGATTTGGTTCTGATGCTAAGTAACTTGGTCCTTATGGAAACTAATTTGGGCGTTATGTAAGTTAATTTAGTCCTAAAGCAAATTAATTTGGTCCTTATTCAAACTGCCTTAGCTCTTGTGGAATACACACTTCTCATACTAATACAATACACTGAATAATGTACTTACAATATACATATACATCGGTCGGGGTATACGTAACAGTCTTGAATACTTCATGATAATTTTATTCATAATTAAAGTTACATGTAACTATACCTCTTAATAATAAAAAAACGATTTCTTCATTTAAACTTTTTTGTAATAAATAGTTTTAATTCTACATAATGATATAAATAAGGATGGGGTGGACATCTACGTGTGCGTGGATCAGTACTTTTTTTGACATCCGTATTAGCGGTTTGAACAAGTATACGGCGTCCGCGTCCGCAGTTCAGTGTTCCAGAACATCTGCAGTCGCATCCGCACTTAGCAAGGTGCTGACCCGCGGATGTTTGGGGAAGTGTGTGTACTGTACACATCTTGGGCGCTATTACTTCATAGTACTGTACATTTTGGGGGTTTGTAATTTCACCAAATCACTGAATTTGCTTTCAAATTTGCAAACATGTTAAACTTCTCAAAAAGTTTACGCAGTTCAAATATCTGAAGAAAAGAAATTAGACATTGATATGTTTTGTCAAGTTCATACACATACCACTCTATCAGCGTGCTTTATTAGTACGTACAGTATTAATTTCGTAAGGACTAAATTGGTTTACTCAAGGGCCCGATCAATTTGCACAAGGACCAAACCCATTTGCACACGAACCAAATTAATTTGTACAAGGGACAAATTAGTCTGTTCAGGGACCAAACAAATTTGCATAAGGATCAAATAAACTGGCTAAAGATATAGATGAAAAGTATTAAATATCCATAGATGGTAACAGACGCGACTGAGAAATTACCTGAGAAATTTTTTGTCCAATACGAGTACAATGGCAATCCAGTTTGTCCAATACGAGTATAACGGCAATCTAATTTGTCCAATACGAGTATAATGAATATCCAGTAGTTTAACTTACCAGGTAATCCTAAATGATGAATATCAATATCCAAGTCCCAATAACCCTCAGGAGACGTAGGATAGGCAATAGGGCTGTGTTAGTTAGATTTGTGTATCGTAAGCTATGAAGGCTGGCTATTCCAGGGGTTACTGTTAGGTTACCTCAGGTATAGATAGGCTCCAGGGACTCCTATGTTTCGTGCCTACTTCACTACTTTCAATGGTCACGCCTTCTTCGCTATCTTTTCTCGACCTTTCCTTCCTCTTTTTTCTCAACATGCTGTTTCTACGCGCAGAGGGTCCTGTGTGGAAACGCATCTTGTGTATACATTCCACCTGCTCTATACTAAATGGTCCCTTCTCTTTCGGTGTGACATATATAGTCCGAGTCACTGAAGCGCTTTAATATAAACTACTACTAATACTAATAACTCTGATGATTTTCTTACCACCATAATTATAGTCATAGCCATAATTCTATTTTTTTCAAATTTAAACAGTAAGTATTTTTCAGTTGTTTATTACTCAGATTCAACTTTTCAGATTTTCATACTTTCCTAGGGCTATATTCATATGGGTTTTAAAAATATTATTTTAATAATAAATCTTTATTTTTATCAATAAGAACCTAAGATCTCGAGATATTCATCCTGAGTAACACTGTAAAACGTCATTCACTCTTTTTTACGGTGCAAAGGAAATGACTCAAGAGGTCCATTTAGATATAGTAAATTCTTTCATTCTTCTACAGTTAAAGTTTCATTACCATTACACCACTCTTTTCACTCATGATTGCAAGAATAAAAACCACCAGGTGTTTGATCTATTTTCGTAAACTGCGAAATTGATACCTTGAAAATATGAGATAGGTGAGGCGTAGGGTGCAGGTCTTCGGACAGCGCTAGCAGGAGCCTGTGCACTGCTGTGATGGAGAGCTCCGTGCACCTGACCACCAGCTGCGCCACCTGCACCAAAATCAAGAGTGCATGAAGTTGTCCGGCCAATCAGCAGTTCGAAGCAAGACCGATGCTTGCAGCACTAGACGGAACCTTAAGATCAAATGTAATTCTCTCTCGATCATTATTCTGTAGAATCATTTAGTACTTTAATAAGAAGGAAGGAGCTAAGCCACTGGTCAACTTCAATGTTAACTAAAAAATTTTAAGAAATGCGTTATTGAAAGCCAACTACTTTTGTACATATGTTTAAAAGTTTGGCTCAGTTACTGTTAGACAGTAAGAAGTAAAACAAGAAACGGAAAACTCAAGGCGGGAAAGAAAATACAAATACGTCTTCAGAAGGCCTGAATTAAGATTATCTGTTCACTGTTGTCAGAGGAGACGAGCTAAGGCTGTTCTTTAAAACGGGCTCTAGGATTCTCATTCGGGTGAAAAATGTTTCTTTCTAAAGCTTGTAAACAGAAAAAAACAAGAGAAGCTTGCATTCTAGTAGGAAGTTTGACTATTTAATAAAACGATATCCAATTCTAAAAATATCGACCTTACCATTAAAATTTATGTCAGTAAAATATTTTGTGAAAAACTCTGCTGATTTTTTCTTAGCTTATCAGAGCAGCCAAGTAATGAAAACATGTGTATGTTGAGTGACGACTGGCGTTATTGTTAACAGTTCACAAAAATTTTGCCATCATAAATTCTGTAAATAAATGAGCGTATTTTAGAATCTACAAAATTTACACAAAAGAACTGAAGTTAGGTTTTATCGAGGATTTATTTCAATACTTAACGCAGTGTATCTTACTTTTTCATTCTCATTAAAATTGCTTTGACATCTTGATAGTAGACATATGAACAGAATTCTTTACAAATAAATTTTGTCTCTAAATAATTGAAACTGCCTAGCCGAGAAGAATATGATATTTTTGGGCCCACCTGTTCAGAGTGACAAGTAAACTTAATCACAGTTAGCCACTTTTTAATGCAGTTAAAATACAAATCAAAGAGTAAGGAAAGCAGATTCTAATTTAGGTGCATACTTAAAATATGAGTTTAAATCTTCTGTATATTTTGACATGACACACAAATAACATAGCATCATAAAAAAATCCAAGAATTTGTATTCTCTCAGTTCCTGAAACCCTCGATAATTTTGATGTGACAGAGACCCAAGGCTCAGTTTCAACTCAGTGCCACCAGCGGTGAGGACATCAAGGCAGTCCCACACCACTGGACTGCCCTCACAACTCACAGGGGCGCACGGCAGGTTTGAGATGATCTCCTCGGAGAAGGCGGTCGCGTCGGTGAGCCAGCGTTCGCACATCAGGCGCACGGAGTTGGGAAGCGACGCTGGTACTAGCATTGTTGATAAGATCTGCGACGTCACTTTGTAGTCGTTGTTGGACAGCACCTGTTGAATATATATTCCAGATATTTGATTTACAGTCATTTGACTCCTCAGTTATTTTACAGAAAAAAAGAAGTATTTCGAGCCTTGCACTTCATGATTTTTATTTCATCTATGCTATGAAGAAGAGAGCTACACTTCAGGCTACCATGAATATTTTATAGTGAGATTATTGCTAAATACTATTTTCCTTAAAAATAGCTTGTGGCTCACCCTGACCATAAGCTGGTGAGCGTCACAAAAGCTTTCAATGAGGGTGTTATACAGCAGAGCGCACAGCTCCAGCTCTTCTTGTCGCTGCTCCTGATTTGAAGACCCAAATTCTCCAGAGCGCCGCTCGACATTCAATGACGATCTTACATTGTTCGATTGATCCGGTGCTTCTAGAAATCTTCTCGGTTGAACAGCAAGGTATTGGGAGAGTAGAGACAGCAGGCGGGTCACGAATGATGAATCCTAGGACGAATTAAGGACATTGTTGTAATTTGTGTTTTGCTTCTTATCTAATAGGCAAATATTATAAAAGTCCGTCGCTGAAACTTTCAAGCGACTGTTTCACTGATCAAGTTGAAATCGGGGTAACAGACGCTCTGAAAATTACAAAAGCGAAAAGTTTATCCAGTCGAATGTATCTGAGGATATTTCATTCTCAGACCTAAACAAATTCAAGAACTAATTGAAACTGTTACATCTGGCGTGGCATTTAGCTAGCAACATTTGTGGAACATTCTTGGATGCCTTAACGATAACTGGACAGACAATTCAGCAGAGAGAGCAAGAAGACTCCAGTCACAGAGAAGAGACTTCTAACGAGTTCCTGCTTGGGTAGTAAGCACCAGTATCGGACCAGCGCTGGAGAAGCGCATTTTCATACTTCATGTTGAAAGAGAATTGGAAATATATGCCCACGAAAAAGTAAGAAATATTTTGACATATTTCTATCATACATTTATAGCTTTAATTCGGTTTTTGCAGATGGGGAACACATCTCTTGTCATCATAGAAGCCTATCTACTTCACTTTGAAACTCCTTGCATCTCAGTTTCACTTTACAACTCCATGTTCCCGAGTTACGTTCAGTGGCTTCAAACAATTTGGTTAATTCAAATCTTTTTCTTTTTTGCGCTTCTAAATTACTCGCTAATTTCATACAGTATTTACATCCTTTTATTAATGTTCCATCCTTTTTGTCATCCCCCTCATAACTCTCTTTCATTCATCAAGATAGCCAAATCCCAGTACAGTAGTGCTTCCTAGATACATTTCATTTGAGCTATCGGGTAATTGAGAATTTCGAATAAAAGGTTTCAATAAAAAGATAGGAAATCAAATTTGTCTCGCGAAATTATACAGGGTGGCGCATANTTTTCTTTATTAATTTTTTGAAAGGGTGCGTTACTTATGCGCCCCCCTGTATATTCGCATTATGTTTACATTACTTATGGTATGAAATTACCTTTTCTTTCAACAAATTGGCGAAATATGTTTGATTAATTTAAAAAAAAGTATAATGACGCTGTATTTCAACATATGCATGCTATTTTACTATCCAATGTTGACGGAAATTAAACACCTATGGGAGAACTCCTCGTATCCGCAATACCGCATACCTGGTGAACCACGTTTTCAATAAAAGATTTAATGTGTATATTTGAACTATTGTATACAGAGTGTCCCGCAAAAATGTCCCCTATTTTTGTATCAACTTTACTTCCAGTTCAAAATAAGATATTGTATTCTACACACGCACAAGTATTTAAACCATTTGTGAGTTAGAAATTTACCTCTTTATTTTAAACAGTGGAAGACCCATAAAATGTAGCTAAATAAAGACATAAGAATTTTCATTATTATAGAATTTAAAGCAAGTAAAAGCTGTGAACAAGTTTTAAGAGCTTTTACCGAAAAGTTTCCTCAAAGAAACTCGCACGAAAAGAAAAACGGTTTATCGAACAGCGAGGAAATTTAATCAACATTGAAGTATTGGGAACAGAAACAAAAGAAATTCAGGACGAAAATTAGCACAGAGAACTGAAGATAATATTGTAATTATGCGACAATTGATTATAGAAAACTCTCGAATCTCTGAAAGGCGCAACGAATGCGGTCTTACAAAGAGAACATTCCAGAGAATCTTAATAAAAATTCTGTAATCAATTGTCACATAATTGCAATATTATCTTCAATTCATTGTTATTATTCTTCCCGAATTTTCTTTGTTTCTGTTCACAATACTTCCAAGTTCATTAAATTTCCTCACTATTCGATAAACCGTTTTCTTTTCGGGGAAGTTTCTTTCAGGAAACTTTTCGGTAAAAGCTCTTGGAACTTGTTCTCAGCTTTTACCTGCTTTAAATTTCAAGACAAAGAAAATTAGAATTTACCTTTGTTGTTTGGAGAGTTGGAAATAGAAATACCATCAATAATATCATTTTAAAGATTCCTTGTCACAAAGCGTGTTCCACCCCTGTTCATTCAACTTCCCACTGTGCAGTTGGTATTCTATAGAAATCAACAATTTTATTTCATCTGGATAAATAAAATTCCAATAACATGAAACAAACTAGCCCCAAGTATCTCAATTTGAACGGTAGGTATAATTTATATGAAAATAGGAGACATTTTTGTAGGGCACCCTGTATGATGGAAACTTAATTGAATAGAAGTCTTAGCTGCTCAGGAAATTTACTCTGAAAAGTTCCATGTACTAATTTGACCCAAATAGCCTGTGTGAGTGGAGAAGAACATGGATGTATGATAAAAAGAGAAACTTTGCAATTTAAGGCAAAAAAATAAATTGCAAGCTGATAAAGGAATTTTTCGCTGACAAATATTGGAAATAAAATGAAATCTCATTCCATTTTTCATTTATCCTAATCTGCAATATAACTCCCCATATCCGGACTGTGTAATCAAGTCTTCATAACCGGATTTCGCCCTGAGCCGGGATACGAGTCATTCTACTGTACTGGTGATGTAAATGAAGAGAGGTAAAATTATTAATAACAAACGCAGTTCTGTAGGGATAGTTGAAAACATCAGCTGGGTTTTTTATTTCTTGACCGAAGCCTTCGCACGCTTTAGCAGCGTGAGTTACCAAGGGAACGAAACACTGAAAATTTTGGACGCATTACCTGCGCAACCGTAAATAGGTTACGTCGATATGAACAGAATAAAGTACTGTGGTGAATACGGACGCTGATGGGTGAAGAAAACATTTGAGATTGAACAAAGAATTTCATTGATTGAAATTTTGTAAAATTGCAATTAATGGCATTCCTCTGAAAACGTACGCTGCTTAAGCGTGCGAAAGCTTGGGTCAATAAATGAAAAAAACAGTTGATGTTTTTTCAGCTATCCCTACAAGATGGATCCTGGGCGTCCCCTATTCTAACAAATTAGATACACAGTTTTATGTAATTATATAGAACAAAATTAAACGAAGAAAATATCTAGAACAACATGAGAAATTCTAGCTATTTTGTATCTTAGTTATTTCGTGTTTTATACACATGTATACCTGAAATTATGTCTTCCGTATTTAAGAAGACCTACTATAAAAAGAGCTATTCTCAACGAAGCAGATACGGAACAAATTCTTACCTATGCTGCTGAAACACTTTTGAAATA
Source organism: Orchestia grillus (assembly GCA_014899125.1). Taxonomy (NCBI): domain Eukaryota; kingdom Metazoa; phylum Arthropoda; class Malacostraca; order Amphipoda; family Talitridae; genus Orchestia; species Orchestia grillus. The sequence goes on from VOMN01002564.1 coordinate 15,149, forward strand.
AGACTTACTTGCCAAAACAGAGCTTTAATCTTGGGTAGCTTGGCCAGCCCAGAGTGCAGTTCTTTCACTAGAAGGTAGCAATCGTCAACAGAGTTTGTTGCGAGCAGCTCAGTTTTTAACTGCCAAAAGCCCTCTTCTGCAGACGCAGGCGTGCGTGGGGCGTGAGCTGAAGGGGATGAGGTGCGGCCGGCAGACTTGGCTGTTCTCGTAGAGTTTAGTTGGTCATCAGACTGACGGCGACCCCGCAAACGCTGATCGGGAAATTTTCAAGATGTGATAACATCCGAGTCTTCAAGCTCATGTTTTTTTATTTTATTAAAACGTAAACTATTGCTTAATAGCATAATCTACAGATTATTTCTAATTCTAGTCGACGCGCCCTGCTAAAAATGGTTATACAAATTATATTACATTCTTAAGATGCCCTCTTATTTACAGTAACTCTGGCATGAAATAATGTCATTTTCCGTAACATTAATACGGACTATCTTATCTGACAGTCTCGCTATTTGCTTAGGAATACGGACCCGAGAATTTTCTCCTATAAAAAATTTTTTTGAGCGTGTCAGATGGACGAACCAAGCAAGCAAGGAACAACTGTATATTAGTATATAGTGAAATGAAAACCCTATGCAGGTTGGTCAGATCAGCGTCAAAAGAGATATCAAAGGCAAAATTTTTATCTTCAAAGAAAAGCAAGGCCTAAAAAGTGAGAAATAAAATAAGGAAGGAGCAAATTAATTTGGTTTCTGTAAAAATAACCACTAGCAGTTTTACACCAGAGCATGGAAGTGATAAAAATCATTATTACATTTTGCCAAGGTTCACGTCGCGCACAAAATATTATCATCAGTTGTAAATGGAAAAATTATTAGAAAGACAATTGTAGGGTAACATTGTAAACTCGTAAATGAAGAACAATGAATACTGAAAATGAAACAGGTATGAAAAATATTGAACACCTTCATAACGACACAGCAGAAAGAACACTCGATTCTAACTTTCGGGTGCAGAATTGTATTGGTATTCGAAATTAAATACAATTCAGGCGGAGGATGGGAATTACCAACTCATTATTTTACAGGACCTATGTCTACATTGAACATAATACCTGTTTCAAAAGCACGAGCTAGGGAGAAAAAGAATTTTTCAATATTTTTCTATCTTTCAATCACACTGCAACGTTTTTTTAGATCAGAACAGTCACAGTGTGATCAAATTTAAATTTTCCGTCTGCTGCTTGTTGGAGCAAAAAATAAAATTTTCCCGCTGGTTAATTTGACGGCAAATGTGTGACGGAAAACAAAGTATCCTCACACACTTCAATAAGTTGGCAAATGCTGTTTTTACAAAATAACCATCAAGGAAGAGGCCGAAAATGGAATCAAATTGAAGCAGTAGTCAGTACATTAGGTTTACAAGCACTAAAGGCAGAGGACATTACTGCTGGTCTCCAGGGAGAGATGAATGTTTGTGAGTCAGAATCTGAAAAGGTTTCCGGAATGACTACCAGCAGAAAACGGACAAAATAAGGTTTTAGAGCAAGATGAACTACTGAGAAATTTTATTTAGGGTCTGCAAACATACGAAAAAACAAAAAAATGTACAACGGAACACTATGACTGGACAGTATATGATGACTGGGACAAGACATTCTTGACAGACGAGTCTAAGTTTGAAATTTTAGGACAGCATCATCGTATTTTGTCCCGAAAGAAGTCGGAAAATATTTTGTTGCTCGATGCAGTGTATTCACAGATTAGCACAGTAAAGGTTGCTGCATGATATAGTATTCTTCTATTTGTGTAACGTAGTTACAATTGATACTATCGTTTACCTTTGATACATAGAACGTGTACCAGCCTACTTCCTATCGGCACAAAACTACTTAACGAGAAAAAACATTTCAGAGAGCCGCAACTGTTGGACTAGCCGAATCTAAATTCAAACATGAACCCTAATGAAGAAATCTAGGATTTATTGAATTAAAAAATGGATGAAGTGTAATTTTAATCCAAAAGGAATGTCTAGGAACACTTGAAAATTATATGAAAGACGTAATAGACTGTAGAAAAGTACAAAAAACAAAGCAAGTATGACTGCGAGGGGTTGTCGCCACCAAAGGCAGTCACGCAAAACATTAAGGCTTTGTTAACATATGAGGCAACAAGCAGCATCTTACTGTTCCAATTCATTATTTGCTTCACAAATAATGATTAAATGGCTAGTTTAAAGCATGTCTCATGCATTTTTAAGACTTTTTTCTCGTTTGCATGCTCGGAAGTCTAACAAATATTTCAAGCATTGAAGATCTAAAGCAAGCCGCACCAGACTGTACATTATAATTATGATTACACGATATTGAAATGAATCAATAATTAATTACTATTTATTGACGATAGTGATGCGTATGGCAACAACAGTCAACCTCAGAGCGATAATAAAGGAATGACAGCAGGAGGCAATCATTCCATAGTTCGCATCAAGAAAAAACTGTCGACATCAGAATATTTTAGCAGAAATTTTTTAACTCTTACGTGAATTGCTGCTCATTTGTTGAAATTATAATGAGCTCGTCATGAACAGAGCTACAAAATGAAAAAATAAATATTTATTGCAATTGAACAATATTTCAGTTGATTGCGAGAAGAACGTTATGAATAATAAACTTAGTATAACTTATAAAATGAATGCCTTCACTGTTTGGGGACACCACGCTCATGTTACTTCGGCACCTTGGTAAAGATCTAGTTTTATCATTATTTCAGATTTTACCTGAAAATTCATTTAATGATAAGAGCAAGAATTTTTCCCGTGTTTGTTTCCCATTAATTTCTCGATTGACATGAGCATATTAAATGAGTTTCAATTCAATACATGAACGTCACATTAATTATTATACATTACCATACGTGATAATCCCATGGGTTATATTTGATTCGGTCAATTGAAAAAAAAATTAATAATCAAAGATGTTGAAATTTATAAGGAACGGGCGCTACGCGGCTGTCTTCTGT
>VOMN01002566.1:0-17208 GCA_014899125.1 Orchestia grillus
GGGTGTGTTGAGGTGAGGGGGGTCGGTATGTACGTGCGTGTGTGCACGTGTACGTTTGTACGAGTTCAAACGACGGGTCAGAAGTAAATTTTAACGTACACATCAATGAGGGAATGGAGAAACAGCACAGGCATTCATAGACATGTTTAGAGCACACAGAAACGTTTTCAATTAACAGAAACGTTTTCAGTTAACAGAAACGTTTCAGGTCACAGAAACGTTTCAGGTCATGGAAATATTTCTTTCGAGACAAACGTTTCAGGTCACAGAAACGTTTCAGATCATGGAAATTTTTCATTCGAGACAAACGTTTCAGGTCACAGAAACGTTTCATATTGCGGGATGAAGGAGAAGGATCGGCATCAAACGTTTTGATTTTTATTTATTTTTTGAAGAGGGCCTTGATTGAGGGAGGAAACAAACGTTCTCGACAGTACAAAACGTGCGAGAGTGAAACGTTTTCTCAGCAAACGTTGAGTGCCACACTCCTTCACGTGCGAGCGAAACGTTTTTTTGTCTTCACTCAAGGTCGTTCCAACAGAAACGTTTTTCCAAACACAGTGCATGGAACAAAAATGTTTATAAAAAAGGTGCACGAACATGAACGTTTTTTACAGGAAATGCGTGAAACAGCGACGTTTTTGATTTAAGTACGAAAAATACAAACTTTTTTATAAATTCACACGGGAGACAGGGGGAACGTTGCCCAAATAAAGGCCATGGAACGGAAACTTCATTTAAACAGAGCACGGGAAACGTTTTTTCGCAAACGTTTTTTCGGCGCGAGACGCGTGGGACAGGAACGTTTTTCGTTCAAAGTCCGTCGACGAGAAACGTTTGTCGACCAGTGCGACAAAACGCGGCATGCGTCGACGTTCAAGTAATCGGTGTTTATTTGTTTGAATCGTGAATAAAAAAGTTCATAGGAAACGTTCTTCATATTCTTCTGACGCGATATTTGCGAACGTTTATGGAAGCACGGCAACGTTTTCGCGACGGACGCGAGCGGAACGGGAACGTTTTTTTTGGCAGCGAGGAAATGGAGACGTTTCTTGCAAGCGCACTGGCAACGGCGCCATACGGCCATAAGTTACAGGGCCAACCATAAGTTACAGCGCCACGTGGCCATAAGTTACAGGGCCAACCATAAGTTACAGCGCCACGTGGTCATAAGTTTCACGGCCAATCATAAGTTACAGCGCCACGCGACCATAAGTTACAGGGCCAACCATAAATTACCGCGCCAAGTGGGCATAGATTACAAGGACAACCATAAGTTACAGGGCCGCGTGGCCATAAGTTACGGAGACAGCCGTCATTTACGGCACCACATGGCCATAAGTTACGGTGATCGCCATAATTTACGGCGTCACTCGACCCATTAGTTACAGTACCACAACCATCAGTCACAATAACAGGCGTCAGTCACAATAACAGCCATAAGTTACCACAACATGCGTCAATCACAATAACAGCCATAAGTTACCACAACAGCCATAAGTTACCACAACAGCCATAAGTTACCACAACAGCCATAAGTTACCACAACAGCCATAAGTTACCACAACAGCCATAAGTTACCACAACAGCCATAAGTTACCACAACAGCCATAAGTTACCACAACAGCCATAAGTTACCACAACAGCCATAAGTTACCACAACAGCCATAAGTTACCACAACAGCCATAAGTTACCACAACAGCCATAAGTTACCACAACAGCCATAAGTTACCACAACAGCCATAAGTTACCACAACAGCCATAAGTTACCACAACAGCCATAAGTTACCACAACAGCCATAAGTTACCACAACAGCCATAAGTTACCACAACAGCCATAAGTTACCACAACAGCCATAAGTTACCACAACAGCCATAAGTTACCACAACAGCCATAAGTTACCACAACAGCCATAAGTTACCACAACAGCCATAAGTTACCACAACAGCCATAAGTTACCACAACAGCCATAAGTTACCACAACAGCCATAAGTTACCACAACAGCCATAAGTTACCACAACAGCCATAAGTTACCACAACAGCCATAAGTTACCACAACAGCCATAAGTTACCACAACAGCCATAAGTTACCACAACAGCCATAAGTTAGCACAACAGCCATAAGTTAGCACAACAGCCATAAGTTACCACAACAGCCATGAGTTAGCACAACAGCCATGTACCATAACCTGTCCCCAATGGGCCACACGAACACAGTAACTACACAACATACAAACAGGACGGGCGACCCCCAGAGGAGGTATGGGTCCAGTACGAGGGTCAAGGGGGGACTCGGGAGGAGGGGGTTTTGGTTTAAAATGGGTTGCGGTTGAAAATGGGTTGCAGTCGAAATGGGTTTTGGTTTAAAATGAGTTACGGTTGAAAATGGGTTACAGTTGAAAATGGGTTAGGGTTGAAAATGGGTTACGGTTGAAAATGGGTTACGGTTGAAAATGGGTTACGATTGAAAATGGGTTACGGTTGTAAATGGGTTACGGTTGAAAATGGGTCACGGTTGAAAATTGGTTGCGGTTGAAAATGGGTTGCAGTGATAGGAAAAAATTGTCGTGGTGGGGAAGGACATCAACATGGGTTGAGGCGGGAGACAAAAAGACGGTGAGAATGAAATTTCTCAGAAGGGGAAATGGGGAAATTTATCAGAGAGGGAAATGGAGAAATTCCTCAGAAGGGGAAATGGGGAAATTTATCAGAGTGGGAAATAGGGAAATTCCTCAGAAGGGGAAATGGGGAAATTGGGAAATTCCTGAGAAGAGGAAATTCTTCAGAAGGGGAAATGGGGAAATTTATCAGAGAGGGAAATGGGGAAATTCCTCAGAAGGGGAAATGGTGAAATTCATCAGAAGAGAAAATGGGTAACAGCGTGGATGAAAACCAAAGATGGGGATGTGCGCGTTGAAAATGGGTTTTGAATTGAACGGAAATTGGGTTACAATTTAATTTAAATGGGCCAGAGTACGCCTGTGAACGATGTATTGCGCGTATGTATGTTTAGGTGTGTGTGTGTGTGTGTACGTCTGTTTGTGTGTAGGTGTGTTGGTGTGTAAAGGGCATGCGCGTTGAAAACCCAGTTTCCGGTGGGGGGCGACCAAGGGGTCGAGGAATGGGGGGAGGAGGGGGTCAAAAAGGGTTGAAATAGGGTGAGGAGTGGGTTGAAATAGGGTGAGGAATGGGTTGAAATAGGGTGACGAGTGGGTTGAAATATGGTGAGGAATGGGTTGAAATAGGGTGAGGAGTAGGTTGAAATAGGGTGAAGAATTGGTTGAAACACGGTAGGAGTGGGCAGAAATGGCAAGAAAATGGCACGAGAAAGAGAACTCATTCATGTTCTCCAGGATGTATGCGGGGTAACACGTGGACGTTTACGAACGACATAGAACATAGATGTTTACATACCATACGTATGGAGAATGAAGAAGTGTTCGGTGATTGGTTGAGAAGAAACTTTCGGTGATTGGTCGACCAGAAAAGTTCGGTGATTGGTCGAGCAGAATCGTCCAAGGATTGGTCGAACAGAAACGTTGTGTGATTCGTCAACGTAAACGGTCATTGATTGGTCGACAAGAAATATTTGGTGATAAATTGAGAAGAAACGTTCTCTGATTGGTTAAGAGGAGAAATGTTCGGTGAATGATCAACATAGAATGTTCGGTGATTAGTTAATCAAGAAGGAGTGTCAGGGGATTTTTCGAGAAGAAGCGTTCGGATTGGTCAAGAAAATACGCTCAGCGATTGGTCGAGAAGAAACGGTCGGTGAGTGGTCGAGGAGAAATGTCATGTGATTGGACGAGGTGAAACATCCCGTGATTGGACGAGGTGAAACATCCCGTGATTGGACGAAGTGAAACATCCCCTGATTGGACGAGGTGAAACATCCCGTGATTGGACGAGAAGAAACGTTCGGTGATTGGCTGAAAAACGATGAGTGGCGAGACGGCCAAAGAAGTGGCACGTGATTGGTGGAGAAATTGATGACGTCAGAAGGAACGGAGTGCAGTATTGGCCGAAGATGAGCGTGAAAAAAGAAGGAGAAGAAAAGAACGAAAATTAGCAATAGTGAAGAATCCTAAACTAATTAGAAGTGTTTCTAACGATAGCTGACGCGTAATGTTAGCTAAACGACAATCCACTGTATAGCATAAATAATCATTTATTTTTTACTCCAGCCACTCGAACTTACCCCCAGTCACTCCAGTTTACCCCCAGTTATTTCATTTTACTCTTGAAGACTACAATTTTCTCCCAGTTACACTAGTTTACCTCCAGTTACCCCAGTTTATCCCCAGTTACACCGGTTTCTCCCAGTTCAATCAGTTTACCCCCAGTTCATTCAGTTTACCCCTAGTTACATCAGTTTACACCCTGTTACTCCAGTTTACCCCAGGTACACCAGTTAACCCCATCTACACCATCTTATCCCAGTTACTCCAGATTACCTCCAGTTACACCAGTTCAAACCCAGTTACTCCAGTTCACCTCCAGTAACACCAGTTTATCCCCAGTTACACGCGTTCATACCCTGTTACACCAGTTTACCCCCAGTTACACCAGTTTAGTCTTTGTTAAGATCTATCGCCTGTAATAATTTAGGACTATTCTTACTATTCTTGTTGGTGGCAGAAGTAGAGTAGCAGTAGTAATAGTAGTAGCAGTATCAATAGTAGTAGCAGTAGTAATAATAGCAGTAGTAATAGTAGTAGCACTAGTAATAGTAGTTTTATCTAGTTTAATCAACACGAACAACAAGATTGCGAGCGTCAGCGTGTTTGCCTAATCAACAGAGCCTAGAACGTTCGAATAACGGAACGAAATCGCACCACAATACGAGTGTTTTTTGGGTACCTATCCCCCAATCTATCTACCATTAAGCACGTTTGTTTGTATTTCACATCTACGTAGCATACGTGTGTACGTCACACACATGTATGTGATTTTCACGTATTCGTGCACGACTGTACACAGACTCATAAGAAAGCTTGCTGTAAATTGGTAAATTGGTACAATTGGTAAAAAGCTTGCTGTAAATTGGTAAATTGGTAAAATTGGTAAAAAGCTTGCTGTAAATTGGTAAGCGTAGGAGTGCCTTGCGGAACATTTTTCACCGTGACGTCACGCCTACGTGTACGGGTGTACGCATACACGCACACGCATCACCACATCCACACAAACACGTGCCGTGTGGGATAGTATTTACGAAATTTTCCTTTCGATATTTTCTAATTTTCTTTCGTCCCCTAAAGATAAGCTTTCGAATGAAGGGAAGGGGAGGGGAAAAGGGGAGGAGGGGTGAAATTTTCAATGAATGACGCGATGGGGCAGAAAAGATTCAGCGAGAATGCATCACGTCATCCCAAATGTACGCATACATTCCACTTGCATCACGGAACGATCAACATTTTCCCCACGAAATTTTCTGAATGCGAAAAAGGGGTCTTTTTTCCCATAGATTTTCTCGCACGGAAAGATGGTCATTTTTCCAGTAGATTTTCTCGCACGAAAAGATGGCCATTTTTCCCGGAGATTTTCTCGCACGAAAAGATGGTCATTTTTCCCGTAGATTTTCTCGCACGAAAAGATGGTCATTTTTCCGGTAGATTTTCTCGCACGAAAAGACGGTCATTGTTGCCGTAGATTTTCTCGCACGAAAAGATGGCAATTTTTCCCGTAGATTTTTCACGCAAAAACATGATCATTTCATTCCGGAATTTTTTTGGGTCTCGCGAAAAGATGGATCAATTTTCCCGTAGAGTTTTCCCATACGAAAAAAACGTCAATTTTCACGTCGATGAAATAGTGGTCCATCGTAACGAGGATTTTTGACGCGCGAAAGAAAAATGGTCGATTCACCCGGAAAAATTTTCGCTACACAAAAAGAATGCAAGAATAAAGACACCGTTGTGAAAGACAATAAGGTGTACGTACACGAAATTGTGTACGTGCGTGCGTGCGTGTGAACACAAGATGGTGGCCACGAGCTGGGACAGGAAAGAACAAATGAAACACCGAGAAACAGGAATAAAAGTTTATTAAGTACAAACCGACGGCCGTCCCAGCCCTAAGTTACAAACTGGGACCCGGGCTTAAGTTTAGAAAACGGCATTGATTTTTTCCGACTTTTTCCAATTTTTTCATTTTTTTCGGTTTTATTATTTTTTAAATTTTTTTTTCGTTCCTTCATGCCCTTGGAGGGGAAGGGTTTTCGAAAATAATTCGCATGGGAAATCGTCGTGAAATCAAAGGCCGTTTATGGCAGAACGCATTCCCGCCACTCCTGGGGCGCGGTTTTTGTGGGGATTTAAAAATTTCAGGATTTATTCGCGTTGATGATAATTGGAGCCCGCGGTGAAGACGGCAGTGCTAAGGCAAGAATGGCTTCAATTTTATGAACACTATTATCATTATTATCGTTATTATTATTATTATTATTAACTATCTTGTAGTAGACGTTAATTTTTATTCCTCACAATTACGAACCATGTTTATGTTTCACGCAATTCTTCATTTTGAGTGCTACATGTTTATTTGAATTTCTTATCCTTGTTTACTGTCTGAAATAATTTTTGTATGAATTTTCGGTGAGTATTTCTGAATTTACCTTATTGTTTCACGTAATTCTTCATTAAGTTAATCATCCAATTCTCATTACAATTAAAGCTGTGTTCTTGCAGAAATGCTAACGTGAAAATTCTCTACAACAAACACGTTTCTTTTCAATTCAAAGCAAAAAAAATACTGCCTTCGTTTGACGTGTCAAATCCGGCTTTCTGATTGGTCCAGAAGGGCCTCCAACCAGCCAATGGCAGCAGATATTTTTTCGTACAGCGTCTGGGACTGGACGTAAACAATTCCGTTTGGTCTGAAAGTTGGAGGCGGCAAAACTATTGCCTGAGAGGGGGGGAATGCGTCCAAGGGGGTAACGTTCGTGGGGGAGGGGGAGTACATTGTAAATAGTACAGAGTACATACAGTATACAGTACATAGTGCTCTGTACACAGTGCACAGCACAGTCAGGAAAAAGAGAACACTTCATCTGAAAGGGTACACGGAAATCATATCTCTGTACGGTCCAGCAACAAAAACATCTGAACGAATGTGGCATGAAATACTTCAATTAGTTAGTCCGAGGGACAGAAAAAACATTAGGCAACTTTGCGGGATTCGAACCCTCGATGGCCTCTCTGACCGCGCTGAATTTTGGACCTCACGGATGCGAGTTCGAACCTCCCCACCAGGGGTAGCTTTTTTCACTGACCCGAGTTCCTTCTCGTTAGGGTTTGCAGTATCAAGGTTCATTGCTACGTATCATTTCCAACACCAGCCTTTCTCTCACAGAATTTGAGCTCTAAATATCATGATCTGCCTTTTCGAACGAGAAGTGGTGCATTCAACCTCGTACTAAATATCATGAAAATAACATAAAACTATTCAAGTGAAAGTCAGTGAGCAGGAATCGAGGGACGAACCATTTTACTAACTGGTTTTTGCTCAGGAATGATTCAGTGTTACAAGAGCTAAATGCACGAAAATACTTCATTCCAGAAATTTTGCTCAAGATAAATAATTTTCCAAAAATTTTTTCGAGGTAAATGCTTCGTTCTGGATTTTTGTTTCTCCTAGAAATAATTTCTGATCCAGAAACTTAGCGTGAACAAAAAAAAGAGCAAGGAAACACCGAAACCAGTCCGCCCACTTCCAGGAGAGTGGCTTGACAACATGGCTGTCGGCCATAATAAATGCGTCAATGAAATTGGGAGACAACATTCCGTGGATTTTTTGTTGCTGGACAGCAGATGCCCGAAAAACAGTAATCAAATGGTCCACACAAAGTAACAGTTCAACGACAAAAGAGAAAAATCACAATAAGATGATTCAAATTTCGATTCAAAAGTAAAAATCAAAAATATTAAGAAATTCCATCTTACCTTGAGAGTACTGTACGCAAGGGGCGATATCTGCCTTCTCCTATCGTCGATTTCTTCGACGATGACTGGTTGATGGAGACGATTTTGAGCGCGGGACGCCATTGGTCGGAATCCAGAGAGGCCTCTCCTCATTGGCTGGGCCGGTCGCAGGTAGTGCGCTTGCACTTCAGGGGCCTCATGCGCGAGTCGTTGGGACGCCCAATCGTAAGCCGCTTGTGCCCCACGTGCTTTATTCTGCTGGTCGTAGTACGGTCCCACGTACGGTTCATCAATAGCACCGTACGGTCGATAACGGCCGTACCTTGAAGGATTCAACTGCCTGTATGGAGCTTGGGTTTCGTATTGCATCTGAAAGTAGGCGTCGCGCTGCTGGAACGGCGGTGGCAGCTGCCCTTGGTAGATGTTCAAAGACGATGAACTTAGAACAGGTGGGGTCACCTGATGGGTTTGTATGACAGGCATGTAGCACTGTGGCACCATCGGTGGCGGGTAAGGGTAGGCATGCACAGGTACAACCATCTGATGGGTTCTAGAAGTTGGCGAATATTGCTTGATCATGCCGATCTGTGGTCCAATCACGCCTTCCGCCATTCTCTGGACGATGACGACGTTCTGTGAGGTCGGAGGGGAGTATCCAGAGTGCAGATGACCAGGTTTGGGGTAGGTGGGCACGCTTGGGGGTGGACGATGGTGATCTGGGTGATTGCAACGGTGGTGTGAGTCATGGCGGTCTGACGGTTTCAACGTGTACTGAGATACAGAAGAAGCGGCCCGTGACACTGACCGGAGGTCTGGTTCTGGCAATCTTGGTCCTTGTGGATCGTACTCGGAGAAGTCATTTTCCTTCAAAAACCTTCGGCCAAGTTCGCGACGCTCGTGCTGATGAACATACTGGCCGCGGCTCGCATTTTCATTCATCACTCTAGTGTAAGACGCCAGGCTGTTCTGATGGGAAATGACGGGTTTACTTTCTTCGTGACCGCGAGTGTAGATAGCCCCAGGCGAACTCGCACCGACTGCATAACCCTTTTCATCAGAAAGGGACTGGTAGATTGGATTCTTAACCAGTCTGTCTTCACGGATGGGCACGTCATTCGTACGTGTTCTGTCTCTCAGGTTTTGATCTGGAATGTCATAGGAGGCAAGCCTCTGAGCAGGCAGCGAGTCTTGCTTTCCCATCTTGGCTTCGTGCACCAAGAGATCTGCTGACTTCCCTTTGGTGGACTTGCCGAGTCTGGAGCTTTTTGTCCTGGCTTCATCGAAGGAGCGAGTTGCCATCTGATGTTTCTTGGTTTCTTCTTCTTTTTGGAGCTTTTTGGCCTCTGCGATCATCTTTTCTGTCTCTGGTCGATATTGACTCACGGGGTACTCCCTGATATCCGTACCTTCGAAGGATATGCTCCGAGGTCGAAGTTGCACCGAGGCGCGATCTCCAGAGGTCTGACTGGAAGAGCTCAGCTTACGACTCACAGACTGATGAGTTGAGTCAGAACTGTCAAGGCTGACCGACGATCGTAAAGTCTTCCCTTCGTGTTGGTCCCCCGCAGTCGTGAGGAACACGTCATCCAAGTCCGTGATGAGGAGCCGGCGATTGGCTATAAGTTGGTTCTGCTGAAAATGGAGCTGAACTCCTGCTTCTTCGCATACGATTTGCTTGTGCTTGTTCATGTGGTCTGCAAGAATAGGAGCCATTTTGGAGGCTTCAACCAGTTCGCTTGGCTTAGGGGCGTACGCCATATTTCTCCTGAACCTTGGTTCGCTGGCGCTCCTAGTCACGTGATGATGGGTCCGAACTACTGGAGGTCTCTCCACGCTTCTGCTTTTGTGGAGGTTAGTTTTTTGAAACGAATCTATGGATATGCCTTCCCAAGTGTCATTCGGGCTTAAATTATTTTGATCTGGGTCGAAAGAGTCCTCTTTGAAGCGGCGCTTGAAGGTCGTCAACCCATCGGGCCTGGAATCTTGTTCTTGTTTCATTTTAGAAGGTCCTTTTTGACCTACCACGGGAGTCTGAGGTGCGCTCGAGGGAGGATTTGGGTTGTTTAAGGGAGTCTTCCGGACATTTACAGGGGTTTCTCGGATAGCTGGAGCAGCTCGTTGGACGTCTTCTAAAAGTTTTTTCGGAGCAATTGGAGTGTTTTGATGGCTTGATGAGGCTTTCTGTTTTCTCGACGGAACGCCTGTTTCTATAACGTCTCTGTTCGTTCTTGCTGAAGAAGAAGAATCTAACGACGCATTCAAGAGAGACGGTCCATCAGATTTCGAGCGTTTCAGGGTCAGTTTCTCGGGTTGCCTTCCTTTAGACGAAGTTTCAATGTTCTCTTGATGGCCAAAGTCCTTGGACAGTTTCTCGGGCGAGTTTTGAACTGTCAACGCCTTGGGTTGGGCCTCTATCACACTGTCCAGAGACTCTCCCTTCTTTAGTACGACTCCCACAACTCGCGGGGGTATTCTGTCAGACTTGCTAGGGAGAACAGAACTCGACACTGACTTTTTCTGTCCGAACGAAGACTTGGGAACGCTTTTCTTGGCCTGATAGACGTTGCTTGTGATGGGGTTGGTGGCGATGTTGGTTGATAACTCTGACGCTCTTCTTTCGTAGATCTCGGTCGGAGTTATAGGCAAGTCGTGGGTTTGAGCTTTAGTTGCTTTCTTAACGGAGTGCACATTTCCCATGGACACGGCCTTCCTATCTGGTTGCAGGGGCTCGATCCCTGTAATGTTGCCATGCACGCTTGTCCGTTTGGCAGCGTAAGGAATCTCGCGACCGACGTCTCCTTCTTCCCTCTCATCGAAAGAATCTTGAGAATTGAACTTCTTCTCATAGGTATTCTTGAGTTTCCCACTGCCAAATTTTGGGGACTCTTTTTCAGGCTTTAAGCGGTTCCTAGACCCAAACCTCCTCGACAGTGAACCAAACCAGGATCTCTTTCTGTGTTTTGGCTGCTCTATTTCCCCGTAAACAGGCGCGTTTAGGCTTTTCAAATCTTCATGCGAACTCTCGTTCAATTTTTTGGAGCTCTTTGACACTTTTTTGTCCTTTTTCAGTTTATTTTTAGGGGTCAAAGGCGATTCGAAGCTCTCTGCGAAAAACAACGTTGGCACAGAATGTTTCTTGCCATTTTGTTTCCTAGAGTTGTTCGTCGGGGAACTATTGTACTTCACCAAAGCAAAATTCGAGTAGTCGGTAGAATCGTCTTTGATTTCACTCGCTATCGGTGATGCCAGTTGCGTGTGCTCCTGAAGTGGTGCTTGAATGGCTGGTATAGGCTGCTCTGTGGGTACCAGCTGGACACTAGATAACGGTCCTCCACTGGATAACGGTCCTCCACTGGATAACGGTCCTCTGGCCGGTGACCGTTCACTATCATGCGCAGGTTCTGACCTGATCAGTGGTTTATTTTTTGGGGACAATGTATGCGTTGATGATGAGGACTTTTGGCTTGGAGATAAAGGTGAACGCGGCGAAGTGTGTTGGCTGCCAGAAGATGTTGAAGTTATTGGCGAAATATGAATCTTTTCCCTACCCAAAGATTGTTCGGTGGTTTTATGGACGTCAGAGCAATTTTCCGTTCTTTGTAAAGCTTCACTGTTGGGTGCAACCTCAGGAGGATCGGCCTCTCTTACAAAGCTCTCAGAGACAAAGTCGGTTGAAGCAAAGGCAGCAGAATCACTAGCGTTAGGTGATGATTTTGGATGTCGTACATGAGAGTCAGGGATAACTTCTAAACTTTCGGATTCATTACCCGCGGTGGAAATGATTTGGAGCTGATGCTTATTTCTCGATGATGTTTGCTTCTGCCTTGTATCTAGTGGAACTGAACTATCTTGTCCGACAGTTCTGAGCTTGCTATTTGAGTTTGGGGAGGCACAATTGCCAACAGGCTGCTCCCCTGATACGGAGTATGGCGGATCTTGACTATCGTCCTTGGAAAAATGTCTCTCTCGATCAGAGGCTGGTACTCCCTGGTACTGGTACACCTTGGTATCTACTGGTACACCCTGGAGTCCGCTTTCTGAGTTAGGAGGTGGGGACGAGTATGGTTGACTTGGTTCGCTAGGCTTTGATACCTTCGAATTGTGGGTTTTTCGATCAGTTTTGGAGTTCAAAAGTTGAACGTTACTTTTTTCTGTCGGTTGCAAGGCTTCTGAAAGTTGTAGATGGTCATGTGCTGGTGCCTGACGGCCTGTAATGGAGAGGGGAGACACGTGCCCTGGTCGGCCGTCAGTAATTTTGAGACTCACATCAATACTAGAATAAAGTCCGTCCTCGTCGACGTCATCGCCCTCAACATCGTCTGCAAAACGTATCGACTCGTACCAACAACTGGTTTTCTTATCGAGCTCAGCTGAGCTTGTGTTTAGCCACGAATGATCAAGAGAAGCACCGAGGTGGGGGTTTTTGTACTTGGTCCTGGGGGTGCCAAGGGGCAGGACTAGCTTTGATAGCTGCTCTTGGGACAAGTCGGCGCGCATGAGCTCGCTGACCGTAATTGGTGACGGAGAAGAGATTTCGAGACGTTTGGGTTTCACTTTACTTTTGGCGAGAAATACGTTTCTAACGTTGGTCCACCCTCGAGACCTTCTGGATGCCCTCTCGAAAGGAGCATCGACATCGGGAGCGAACCTCACCGTCTTATCGATCATGTTGTTCCTCATCGCATTACTCAAGGAAGACTGAGGTCCTAAGGGGCCTTTGGGGTTGGAAAACTCCAAAATGGTCCCACCCTCGCTCCCACTACGCGGCCTTAACCCCACTTGCCTCCCATTCCGGATGGGTACGTTAACTCTAGACTCAAACTCAGCTGATGGTTTTGGGCTATTCGTCGGTGTGATTGCAAGGTTCGCATCGGTCGATCGATTTGATTGATTCTTGACTGCTGCTGCGGCGTCATTCGTCGTAAGCGCCCCGGTCATTTTCTTAACATGGTAACTTACAAACGTTTCCCCGCCGTATACCGGATACCCAGCCATTGATTTTGTATGTTTCAAGGGCGTATCACCTCGAGGTGTTTCGTACTTGAAATTTTTCGAAAGGCCCTCTTCGCGTAAAGAGGTATCGAGTCTTGAATTACCAAAAGCTCTTTCTTCGTGACCCGAATCACCTGTCACAGTCTCAGCTAATTCTGAATTACCGATAAGAGTTTCGTCGAGATCTGAATTACCTAGAACGGTTTCATCGCGTGTTGAATTACCCATAAAGCTTTCATAAAGTTCTGGACTACCTATAAAAGTTTCTGAAGCTTTTTCATTGACCATAACGGTCGTACTAGTTACCATATTGGCTTCAGCTGCCCTGCTGACGATGGTACCATCTTGTCCGCCACCGAACACTGCCAAAGGAGGACAACGGACATCATGACCTCGGTGAACAGCAACTGAATCATCAGGGACATGGGTTTTGATGCCCACGTTTGAAAAAGGAGCGTTAGTAGGCGTCGTCTTTGTGGCATCGTAAGGCCTGGTAGGCGAAGCTCTGTTTTGTGGTACGTGGCTGTAGTCATTCTGGAACCTGACGTTGAGGACTTCTTGGTGTTCAGGCCACGTAGAAGTAGGAGGGGATCTTCCAGAAGCTTTGCTAGATGCGTGGTGCTGCGAGATGATCTCGTGACCAGCGTGCCGGCTACTCACTTCTCCGCCAGGGTTGTTCTGATGTGGTCCCTCCTCAATTCCGTTTTCCGCGACGCCAGGAAGAAAACGACGCTGTACGCCGTTGCCTACTAGCGCCGCGTCTTTTCGGGATTCTTCCGGAAATTCTGAATCGACAGTCGCCGTGTCGTCTGGATTCACAAGACCACCATTTATTTTTGGGCTTCCGTCCGTTACGTCTGGCGGAGATGGAAGTGGGCTACCTGGAAGACGGCTCGTGGTGTTATGAAGTGGGTGTACATGCCCAGAGATGTTGGCTCTGCCACGCTGGGAGTCTGGGCTTAGATGTACGCCACCATTCCTGGGTCCCTCGATATTGAAGTCTTCTTCACGAGAACGTAGCGTTTCCGCCTGTTGAACGCCAGTAGGCGTAAAACGATCGTTCAAATCGTTCATCTCTCTTCTGGAATTGTCGTCAGACTCAGCAGACTGGAAACTTCGGTTACTGGAATCCGCAAGCTTGAAATTTACGGATTTCTTAGTTTTTCTTGCGGATTTCTTCTGCACCTGAGCGTAAACTGGCTCACGGCTGTCAGGTGCAGCAGCTGCTTGAGGTAAACCTGCACCTGACAAGGCATCTGTTTCAGGTGGGGATGAGGGGTGGTCGCTACGGGCTTGGTCTACCATGTTGGAGGATAGACCGCGTCGCTTTGATCTAGACCAAGTCGCGGGGCACGCTCAAGTGCAGCTCTTGTGTGCTCCCATAAACTTCTGCTCCCATAAACTTTGGCGCCATAAACTTTTGGTGCCATAAAATGTTGCTTGTCGAAAATTTGGTGTCACGTCTAGCACAATAGAAAAATAGCACCTTTCTGAGACCTGATATATGCACAACGTATACCTAGCACAGCGTACACAACGCACATCTAGCACAGCGTACACAACGTACACCTAGCACAGCGTACACAACGTACACCTAGCACAGCGTACATGTATATCGTGCTGTGACAAAAACCGTTGAATTCACGACTATAGAGCAGGTCCTGCGAATGATAAATCGTATAATGAGATATGAAAGTAGGTTTCGAGATAGTGAAGTTTATATTAATATAGCAGAGTGCATCTTGAGGCAATAGAGTGTATATCGATGTAATAGAGTGCATATTGATATAAGAAAGGGTATATTAATGCAATAAAATCTATATTGATGTAATGCAGTGTGTATTGATATAATACAGTGCATATTGATATAATAGAGGGCATATCGATGTAATACAGTGTATATTGATACAGTAGAGTATATATTGATATTATACAGTTCACACTGATATATAAAAGTGGATATTGATGTAAGAGAAACTACATAGATCTAACAAAAACTATCTGTGGGCCTGCACCTGAACCCCTGTGGGCCTGCACCTGAACCCCTGTGGGCCTGCACCTGAACCCCTGTGGGCCTGCACCTGAACCCCTGTGACTGAAAAAATAATGAAATTGAACCATTACTTAATGCCACGAATTAAAAAAAAAACAATAAATTTCTTAATAAATTTTGAGTCACATAACTGCTGTTTATAACCCAGCCCGTGTTGGGTGCGGAAAAAAAATGGCCCGTAGCATGGGAGAAATGGCCTGGAGCGTGGGAGAAATGGCCTGGAGCGTGGGAGNGCGTGGGAGAAACAGCCCGTAGCGTGGGAGAAATGGCCCGTAGCGTGGGAAAAATGGCCTACAGCGTGAGGAAAAACCTCCTGGAGCATGGGAAGGAAAATGGCCTGGAGCGTGGAAAAAATGGCATGAAGTATGGAAATAAAAGTGGTTGGAACGTGGGAATAAAAGTGGCATAGAGCGTGATAAATAAAGTAACCTTGGGCATGGGAAAGGAAATGGCATGAAGCGTAGGTGGAAAAGTGACCTTGAGCGTGAGAAAGGAAGTGGCTTTATGCGTGGGAAAGAAAATGCCTAGAAACGTGGGAGAGAATACGGCCTTGTGCGTGGGAAAGAAAATAACCTTACGCATGGGAAAGGAAATGACCTTGTGCGTGGGAAAGGAAATGACCTGGGAAAGGCAATGACCTTGTGCGTGGGAAAAATTACCCCTCAACTCTCCAACATACGACACACAACATACAACAAACCATGTACGACATAAACCATACAACATGGGAAGGCCAACGGAAGTCTCTCAGATGACGAAAAAATTCTTCGCTAGAGTACCGCGTCCGTTCTACACTTGCTATATCTATCTATCTATCTATCTAGTATAATACTAAACCTCTGGTCGTCTTGCTTGCTTGTTTGCTTGCTTGCTTGAAACCGTGCACACGTTTGTCTGTCGGCTCTGAGATATTCAAAATTTATACTCTTCGTCTTAATCCTGTATTGTGGATACCGACTAAACTGCATAGGATATATTTCTGGATACGGTTTGATTTTGATCAATTTTATTTGACACAACGGGTCACGCGTTCTCTAGCTTATAACTATAATTAAATATATTTGATGCAGTACGCCTAGTTCTAGTGATAACTCTAGTTCGAATTGTATTGTTAGTTTTAACTCAAGTTATAGTGTGAACTTTAGTTCTAGCTTTAACTTAATTATAGTTTTAACTTTTATTCTCATTTTAACTTTAGTTCTAGCTTCAATTTGGATCGAATTTTAAATTAATTCTTGTTCAGACTTCAGTCCTGATTCTAACTTTAGTTCTATTTAAAATTTAGTCCTAATTTTAACTTTAGTTATAGTTTTAACTTAAGTGCTAGTTTTAATTTCAGCTCTAATTTTACCTTTAGTTCTAGTTTTAACGATAGTTCTAGTTTTAAGTTTAATCCTAGTTTTAAGTTTAGACCTAGCTCAGCTCTAGTTCTAGTTTCGACCCTAGTTTCAGAAAAAGTTTTTTGATCTTTTTGCCTCAACCCTCAGAGAAGAGGCATCTCGATGTAAGAAAGTGTAAGTGATGTAAGAAAATGTATACTGATGTAAGAAAGTGTAAGTGATGTAAGAAAGTGTATACTGATGTGAGAAAGTGTATACTGATGTAAGAAAGTGTATAGTGATGTAAGAAAGTGTATAGTGATGTAAGAAAGTGTATACTGATGTAAGTAAGTGTATACTGATGTAAGAAAATGTGTAGTGATGTGAGAAAGTGTATAGTGATGTAAGAAAGTGTATACTGATGTAAGAAAATATATACTGATGTAAGGAAGCATATATTGATATAAGAAAGTACGGTTTCAGGCATGAGGCAATGAAAAAGTTCAGCAACATGGCTGCATGGTTATGTACCTGTTAATGTTCACCACATACCCACATATGTACGTTCACCTCATAGTGTGTACCACATGTCTACGCACTTCCACCTCATAGCGTGTACCACATGTCTACGCACTTCCACCTCATGGCGGGCACCACATGTCTACGCACTTCCACCTCATGGCGTGCTCCACCCAAAGCCCGCCGCCTCATGCGGACCACATAACGTTCAGGCGACTATGTTGACCACATGAAGACACAAATGACCTGTATGTAGGCGCGTAAACAGCCAGACTGCACAGTTAGAAGGGTGACATGGCGCTATCAGTGGTGTTATCGCCACTATCTCGGCTGATAAGCCGCCTCTTAGGGAGTGAATCATGTGTGTGATGCGGTGTGGTGGTGTGTTGTGTGTTGTGTGTTG
>VOMN01002568.1:0-17411 GCA_014899125.1 Orchestia grillus
ACACCACACCCAGCACCCCCCACACAGCACACCACACACAGCACTCCACACCCAGCACACCACACGCAGCACACCACACACAGCACTCCACACCCAGCACACCACACGCAGCACCCCCCATACCGGGTACGGGAGCAGCGTCTCCCTGCCGTCCTGCGCCAGGCGTGTCCAGGTGTAGGCCAGGTTGGAGGCGGGCACGGCGTCCACGCGACACGTCAGCGTCACGCTGTCGCCGCGTGCCACGCTCGCGCTGCGGGAGAGGTAACCCTTGGCGCAGCGCGGCTTGTCTGGCGCAACGTGGGGAGAAGTTCAGGTGAAAATTAAATCCGAGTGAAGGGGAAATCTGAGTGAAGTGTTAATCCAAATGAAGGAAAATCTGAGTGAAGTGATAATCCAAGTGAAGGGAAAATGTGAGTGAAGTGATAATTCAATTGAAGGGAAATCTGAGTGAAGTGATAATCCAAGTGAAGGAAAATCTGAGTGAAGTGATAATTCAATTGAAGGGAAAATCTATGTGAAGTGATTATCCAAGTGAAGGTAAAATCTGAGTGAAGAGATAATCCAAGGGAAAATCCAAGTGAAGTAATTATCCAAGGGAAAATGAGGGATTGGAAATTCTTGCCTGACCTGAATCAAATGCTGTCGCTAGGTTGCGTAGAAAGCATCATTTGAAAATTCCGAAACGGAGATTTCTGCGATTGCAACGGAGACTCCTGCGTTCGTGCTTCACCTACGATCTGTTCGTATATATATGTAACTTTTATATATCTGTAAACCGTATATATATGTAAAAATTACATATATATTTATATATATAAATATGTATTTATATATATCAATATATATATATAAATATATTGATGATGGAAATCTCCAAGTCACTCGCGGCGAAATGCTGAGATGCTCAAGGCCCTGAGACAATACAAACTTGACGTGATCGATTTTTTCAAAACGTCTGCCAGTGCAGGGAAAATGAAAATAAATGTTTTTTAGGGGCTTTGATATCCTTGAATCACCGTCGGTCAAGCATCGCAGACGTAGCAAGACTGAGGCACGAGCAAGCGCTAGAGCAGGCAGTCGCCTATCAGAGTAAATTCTTGACGAAGTTTCTTTAGCTTCTTTGGAAAGACCTGCGCCATAAATCGGCTCTCCATGCTGTGCTGGCACTGATGAAAGCGGCCTATTATTCCTCTCGCACCTCATCCTGCACATGCTAATAATTCCTGAGCAAAAATTATCTATTTTCAATAACGTGGAGGCCAAAATTGCATCCACCTCATATTCACATGGAATAGAGATTTTATTACTCCGAAATAAATACACTACATTTTCATACTAATTGAAAAACCGAATGCTCCATGATTTGTATGTGACTGATTTCAGAATAGACAATTTTTTTCTTCATTTTATTTCATAGTCAGAGAAAATCTAACTTTCATGTAACAGGATGCAGGGGGCAGAAAATCCGCTGAGCATAATGGATTTAACTTTCGACCCGACGAAGAAATCATAATTTAAGTTTATTGAGTGCGCAACTATGGAGAAATAATGGAAAATAAGGTAGCAATTAGGACAAGGAACTTCAATGGAAAGATTTTAACGAACGCTATCGTCAACTTTAAAAAGATAGGGAAAACGACGCGCTTAACAGGGTATTCAAGTAGACCTTGATTCATTATCAAAAAGTACTGAAAAACGTGTTTTGAAGCAATACTTTTGCGTACATATGGCGGCATTGCAACAAATATAATTTACGAATTTGAATATCCTTTCCCTTTAAGATACATATTTTCAGATCAATATTCTGTTATTTAGTCACTAGCGATATCCTCATATATCATGACGTATCAAAATCATTAATTTGAAAAATTCCGAAAATTTTACTCAACGAACTATTGTGCCCCTTTTTGAGCTTCTTAATGTTGTTAGATGTAGATTATTCTCGCTGGATGAATTTGATTCGCGGAAATTTTGAACAGATTACGAAAATCTCGAGGAACATTTCCGCTCGCCCGAATATTTCTGAATTTGTTTGGCCCACGGTTTCACCAGATTGTAGTCTTTTGAGCTGATTTTACTCGTTCTCGTGTTCGAAAATTGCTTGGCAGAAATTAAGAGCAGATAGAATGAATGTATGTACATGACGTACAAAATATAGTGTCACATATATGTACATATATATGTACGTAGAATGCGCATGCATATGTACATATATCACATACATATGCACGTAAAATGCACACGCATATGTACATATATCACATATATATGAACGTAGAATGCACATGACGTACGTAGTACGGTGCCACACACATACGCAGAATGTACATGAGGTACGTAGTACGATGGCATACATACGCAGAATGTACACAACGTACATAGTACAGTGCCACACAAACGCGGAATACACATAACGTACGTAGTACGGTGTCACACGTACGCGGAATACACATAACGTACGTAGTACGGTGATATGGAGGGCGTTGCTGGTGGTGGAGCCGATGATGTTGGTGGCCTCACAGGTGTACCTGCCGGCCTGCTCAGGTCTGACGGACGGGAGGGTGAGGCGCCCTGCCCTCACCAGGGACAGCGGGTCCTGCTGGACCGGCGCGCCCTGGTTGCCGAAACACACGAGACGTTTAGGACCAGTCGATGTTCCTTGAAACTCAATTCGTTTTCTCGAAAAATGAGGCGAACGTCATAGCCACGCACTGGCTAAGCAAGCAAACGAACGCTTTCCAAGAAGCAACTCAGACATAAAATTCTGTATGATCAGAGAAGATTTTCTCTACTGCAATCAATGGTGAGCTTCCGGTGGAAGCTGTATGAGGAACTAGATCAGACTTTAGTTTAGATTTGGCTGACTACAGAAGTGAATATTTCAAAAAAAGTTCAAACAAGCACTTCACGCTCTATTTTTCAATTCATTCCTCGTACTCACATTGAGGTACCAGGCGTAAAGGTGCGCAGGCGGGTTGGCTTTGACCCTGCAGCTGAGCTCCGTAGCCTCACCCTCACGCAACTTCGTCACGTCCTCCGCCACGAGCAGCTCGACCTGGGGCTCGTCTGCGGCGCAGGACGGTCGTAAGGCCGTGGTTAGTCTACCTTGATTCAACCTTTGTCGACCAAAAAGACCGTACGGTCCCGTTTCATGAGGAAATTGCTAGTTTTTGCTGGAAGCTAAATGCAGTCCTATTGCATGTATACCTAGGGATGCTGCTAGTTTTTATTAAGAGCTAAATGGAGTATCATTACATGTGTGGGCACATATTGATGCTTATGATGTTTTGCAAAGTCAAATGCAATCTATTCCTTGTACAGTGCATACAGAGTGTGAGGTCTTTTCGAGGACATTTTTAGTATGTTAAATAGGCAAAAATATTTTAACAAAAAATGCATATTTGAAAATCAAATTTGTACATATACCCTTGATAATACGTCTTCATCACATCATTCTATGAAGCCATCTTTGGCTTCAGTGACTGCTTCCATGCTGGTCCCTGACCGTTCACGAACTGAAATTAAGTGATCTGTATTCGGTCTTTGGTATTTAAAACGGTATTGATTGTGGTAAAGTGTCTAATGTAAATTACATGTGAAAAATGAATGCTTCAGTTATTCAAGGTCTGAATTACAATGTGTTCTTTTCTTTGTGTATAAAGGAGCTACAGTCTGAGAAAAAAAATATAAACAGCCAGATCTAATTGTTCGCTTATTTAAAGATATGCATGTTGAGCTGGAGATGAGGGTAGACGCACAAATTTATTCAAAAATTCCAATGATAAAATATGGAAATCCATTGAGTCGGCCGTGTCAAAGGCGGTCGCCTATTCCACTTTCATATTATGAAGAGGAAACAACACAAATACTCAAGCCGACATGTCATCTCTGGGGGTTGATGTGAGCAATGAGAAAAAGTCCGATGCAGTTTCTACTTTTCTAACTTATACGACAGAATTCTGCGTTTACTTCACGCATGGAAAGCTAGATATACTTAGAGTAAGTCTACGGGAATTCATTCGAAAATTTCACTTACTCTGGCTTCATGTTAATTTTACAGTCAACAGAATACATAGAAATTTCGAATAAAATCCAAAACAACTTCAATTTAAAGCTTCGGTACAAGGTGTAGTTTAAATAACCTAATATTTTAGGTATGCATATACGTCAATGTACCTTACAAGTGATAAGTACATTAGAGTAACTCATCTACTAAATTAATTCACTAATCTATCAAGCTGAAATGACACTAGATTGCAGAGAGAATACATATTCCGACCGGGATTATATAGCAACGTACACCCTCAGATGTCGCCTGCCATTGCAGCACTAAGCTGACGAGTAAATGTTGACACAACACATTTTTTTAAGCTTCTTCGCTACGTTGTATGCGCAACACATTCCGCTCGTTTTTTGCAGACATTACAGCAAGCAAACTGAAAATAATTTCCTAGAATAAAAGCATTTTTACCACGAAATTTTTCCCAAAAAGAAAAAAAGGCCTCCACATATTCCTATTTCAACATATTTCAATATATTTGAACGTCCTAGCAAGTCCAGGTAGTTTACAGGTTACGAAATAAAAAGACATTCACTTCTGTTGGATGAATTTAATTTAGAACTGATCGAAAAAATTAGCAAAGAGGTGTTTGTGGAATTTAGTTAGCTTCGCCTATCAAGGCCCCAGTACAAAATTCACAAGCAGAACCTCAGTGAAGTTTGAGTTTCAAAGAGCCAAAGATAAAAGCCGAAGCCTCAAGCGGCGTGGAAAATGCAATAAATTTTGCCTAGGACTAGGATGCCTCTTTTCTGAGTCTGACCACGACTCGCGTTTCGAGCTTTTCGATCAGACGGCGAAACACTCGCTTATTTCGCGCACAATTGACCGCATTGCACCGCACGTTTTTCAGGCCAAAAATATCACGTAAACCAACACCCAGATTGCATTTTGATCTTCAAAACGCCAGCAGAGAGGGAACGAGGGCAAAATTAAAACCTTTGTGATGAAGGCTCATTAAACTACAATGAAAGTGAGACTCATCAGCCGGCGCAATTAGGGGGAAGGGACTGAACAGGAATGCCTCGTGTGACTTCCGTAAAAATCGACTGCGTTTCACATGAACCATTGCGTCGTCTCTACTGCGGACTCCGGTTATCATGCGAATGGCCTCCGGAAAACGAGCAGGTGATGTGGGCTCACAATGAAAATTGGTAAATGATGGCAAGTTCAATGAGTCATTACATCGGAAACACGTCCCGCGAGATGAAGATTGCTCAGATGATTTCCTGTGAAATATGATCATTTTTTCTAATGCAGTGCGTTTCGCTTAATACGATCACATTTGTTCTGATCTTGAGGATTCAGTTGGTTGCATTAAGGTAAAAAGGATCATCATTCCTGAAAGACGGTCAGAGAAAACTGTTATCTAGGGATAAACTGTTTTATTATCTTGGGGACAATTAATGATTTCTAAATCTTTAACCTCCTAAAGGAAACCCCAAATAGTAGATAATTTGTAATGATAAGGTAGAAAGAAAACAACATGCAAGTCATTACGATGTATATGTAGAGCTTGCAAAATGTATTCAAATGAAGATAGTTGTCAAAATGTGTAAGGGTTCGGTACGAGAGAACAAAATACTACCGTGACTTAGAGAATATTTTAGAACGAAGCTCAAAAAATAAATTTCAAGAATTAATAGAATGCAACACTAATGTCCGAATAAATTGTGCCCTTGTAATGCACATGGAACTTTTTTCTATTTCGAATTGACATAGCCTTTGCATGTGGCAAAATGTACTTGCAAAGTATCTTCATTGTCTTTTTGCATAAATTACCCTTAGAAGTCACCAGTGTATTTTTTTGCGGAGTCGTCAGTTACGAGATCCGAATATTGTTTTTGAAGACCTGTTTCTTCATCGTTTCCTGTCTGAACATCACCCCTGTCGTTCGCCAGTCAGCAACATGGTTGACGAAATCAGAATTTTCATGGCAACACTGGGAGGTCGTTTTCTACTTGTAAGAGCTTTTGGATATCAGTGACTTTGCTCACCTAAAGTAAGTTGATAATGTCAATTGAAGAGGGACAACACTTAAGCTTAGTGTTAATGAAGCTTTTCAACACTTAAACCTAAAGGCAAATTCGACACCTTTAGCTTTTATTATTGGCTCAGAGAGCTCCACATATATCTTTACCATAATCGTAAACCATTTTTTGATACCATTTTTACCCTACAATTTATTAGCACTTCTCTGCCTCTTCTGTGTTGCTACATTAGTATTTGCATGGACGATTTTCCATTCACAGCGTATCTCCTGTTCTTTCTTCCTTAAGTAGACAATAGATGGTTTTGGTTTGCCCAAAATTTTCGCTGATTGTCTCTGTGTGTGACTCCCTCTTTCCTCCGAACATTAATCATGTCCAGAATTTCTATCTTTTCTTCAATGTTAAATCTGTTCTTTTACTCGACATTTTTGGGGCTCGATCTGCGTGATGAGGATTAGCACACCACTAGAACACTTCCGAGACGGGGAAAGGCAGGCAAAAATTTGACCACGCGTTACTAGTGGAATGATTGCTGGTCGCAATAAGCAGCTGGTCACAATAACCATTGGTCGTACTCAGCGAAAAGCATTGTATGTATTTACAGAAATGTTCGAAAATTTACGATCGCTTACTAGGCATGGAAACTATTCCGCGGGACCGCATATGTACTTGAGATGAGATCAAACTCGATTTACTTTCAAGAAAAAGTTAGAAGTATACTTAAAGATGCTTAACAGGGCTAACTGGAAAAAACTATGCAAGTATTTCAGATGAACGTAAT
Source organism: Orchestia grillus (assembly GCA_014899125.1). Classification (NCBI taxonomy): domain Eukaryota; kingdom Metazoa; phylum Arthropoda; class Malacostraca; order Amphipoda; family Talitridae; genus Orchestia; species Orchestia grillus. Next base: position 6,830 of record VOMN01002568.1, read on the forward strand.
CACAACCCTGAAGGTCAGTTACGCAGATTCAAATTACCTAAATTGTTAATTAAATTCCTTTAATGACTTTCCCCACCATGTTAAAATGAGTTTCAAGCTTTGAAAAATTCCGTCACGGCAATCCACACCGAGGGATAAAAAAGTGGAACTCCAGTATTAAAAATTTACGACCTTAAACAATATAATTAATGGATTCCTAAATCTTTTAACGTCAAAAGATATCCAATCTATTTTCAACAATGTGAATTCAGAAATCATGATACACGATTCTAGATCAATTTTATCAAAGAATCTCCAATTGGAAACGTCCGTTTTACAATTGTTTACAAATCTCTCTTCATAAATTTCATTCAAACAAATGGTTGTAATGACAATTAATTTGTCAGTTTCGAGTGCAATTACTTTCCAGTGAATCTGAACTTAATTAGTGCCATGCCGTTTTATCAAAGGATTTCCAGAGAAAATTATTAATACACACAAATCTAACTCATAATTTGGTTATCTTTTTTTTCAATAGACCATTCGCTTCCGGACGTACGAGCTCCGTCTACTACAGGGTGTTGGAAATGAAGAACTCGTATTATAATGTTGTAATTTTTGGCACTGGGAAGAAAGCGCGATTATGAAATCTCGATTAGATAACAAAGAAAATAAAGAATTGATTAGAAATGTGAGCTGGGATATTCGCTTCTGGTAAAGAGCTCACATACTTGAATGGATATATCAAGTATTTTTCTGCGGCATCGTTAGAAAATAAAACTCCGTATCAGGTTTAAGCCGTAATGTAAAATTGCGGTACATATTCGCGTAATTAGAGATTCTCACGTATTCAGTAAAGGGCTATGCATAATTAATTTACTTGGAGGGCATACCAATGCCCTACCCTCAGGGCAGTGCAACTTTAACAAGAACATTAAGTGGGGTCTTCCAAGCCTCATTTTCCTATATCAATAATTCATCTATTACTAGCCTGCAGCAATAGAACAAGCTATCATGTTAATAGAAGAAAGTATCGTATCATGAATACAACATGCTGTACGAGAAACACGTTTAACGGGATTAGACGAGCTAAAATCGGTTAATTATTAAAAGGTATCATTACTGTAAAACGAGTGCCACGAATCTTGTTTCAAGTGTTGTCATATGCCAGCGTTCTTACGTATGTAAGTTAAGGACTGGTCTTTCTTGAGTCACACTTTTTTCTACAAGAGGTCTCTTTCCGGGACACCTTATGAAAAATATCCTCCGAGTGTAATGTCCAGTTGTTTTATTGTAGAATAAAGTCCTACAAAAAATTTTCTGTCACATAACTAAGCAACATCGTGCTCTAACTGCTAAGTTGTGTAATTATAAACCACGGCCAGTTTCGCTATTTTACATACTATATTTATATTATTTTGAAGTAACATGTAACGTTTCAATTAAATCTTTGTAAAGAGAAATTCTCGAGTACCGTTCCGTCAGAATATACCAAAACTACATCATTCCGTATCGCTCTTCAGATGCAGCAGAACTATCGCTCGCCATTACCAAATTCCTTTATTTCGTTATTGCCGCGGTCAATAAAAATGACCGCCATAATATCCATAACTTGACTTCCCCTCGCAGTAAGCGATACTCGTGCCCCAGCGTGTACGGCTGCCAGACCGTAAATTTTGCCGAGTAATTAATATAATACATTCTAATTGGCCGAGCGCAACCAATCAGATAATTAAACCGATGTTTTCGTGCTCGCGAGCGCGAGATCATTTGGGGTATTTCTGATGCCGAATTACTCATTCGGAGCTACTAAAAAAAAGGTAGCTAATGCTCCAGGTCGCTTTGTTCTGCTCCGTTGAAAAATTTGTATAATGAGCGAAATATTTCGACATTTGAGTATTTCGAAGGCAACATGATCGCTTTTTGATATTTGCAACCGTGTTCAAATTGTGGGTCGCGATAACGAATGGTTATTTCAAACGAGAATTGGAGCTTTGGGAAGTTATTAAAATACTGCTATGCTGAATGTCATGGATAGGTCAACTTCGGGAATAAATTTACAGGTACAACATAAATAATTTAAAGAGACAGGAATCATAACAGCGTGGTATTTGAAACGTCAGACCCGGTCTCAAAGATGACTTCCGGCGACGCAAAACATTTTCCCCTCAGCAGGTCAAGGATTGAAGTCCGCCAGAATTAACGAAAATCCTCACAGGCATCAAATTGAATTGATAGGAACACATGAAAAAATAAACGCTAGTCCCTCTGTCACGCACCCAGCAAAAGTACGTTCGGACACAGAGAGGCATAGGAAAAGTGCTTACTGTTTGTGTGTTTTCAATATTGAAATTTCAATAATTTCAAAACAAAAGGTCCGCGCATGAGCACAAATTGCCATCGTGTGCCACCTACCCATGGCTAATTTAATACTTACACTTCTATCCCACATTAGGTTAGTAAGTGTAAATCTTTTAATCTCAAAATAATTGAATGACAAACAGCGAGAAAGTTTTTATGAATCCATCTGTATACAGACGAACCTGCGCACGCACACAGCGCGTGATGAGTCGTGAATAAAGTAAAGTCAAACATGTAAAACTTCACGTATACACGTTTGATCGAAAGCAGCCATTCAAATAGCAGTGACTGAACGGACCAATAAATATCAGGTCGACCAAAATCATCCAAGAGGCCCTCGTTCAGCGGACCTTTCAAATTTGATCTCGTGGACTACCGAGTGAGGTAGGAGGCATGTCCGGTTCGAAAGGCTGTAGAGCCAGCAAAGTGAGGGGTGTGTGTTCCAGGAACGTGCTCCTGTCCTGCTCGGCAATGCAGAAATGGCGCTTGAAATCCGGTCGCTGTATTTACGCTCGTGAGGGGAGTGTGATCTCAGAGAGCCAGCGGATATGATGTGTCCCCTTCAGGACACGAGGTACTTGATGTGCTCACCACAACACGAGGTACTTGATGGGCTCACCACAACACGAGGTGCATGATGTGCTCACCACAACACGAGGTACTTGATGTGCTTACCAGAATAAGAGAAACTTGAAATACTTCTTAACGATTAAAGTTCCATAAAATTATATTAGTTACTTGATGCCCTCACCAGAACGCACGGTACTCACAGAGAACGCTGAGGGTGAGCGAGTCAGTGAGGGCAGGTGAGGGTAGAGCATTGTTCTTCGCCTGACAGGTCACCACTGTGCCGTCATCAGCGCTCGTCACCGCCATCACCACCGCCGCTGACGTCACGTTGCCGCCGTCCGCCATCTGACGAGGAGCCGAGAAAATCTTTCAAAACTCACACGTCACGGGACTGTTCACCCTCACCACCTGAATTTACGAGGCCAGTCAAAGAATACAGCGTTGAGGTTTTCTGGCAAGGATTTAGAAACGAAGTCGAGAGGTTCGTTCACTGCGAAGAATAAGTTGAAATCTTTACTTTGTTCAGTGTTGGCGTGTTTAACACGTTGACTTCGAAGTGGGTCATATATGGTGCACGCGATCATCTAACCTAACTTAATGTAACCAAAGCACTATCATGTATAAATACAAATTTTCGAGTTTTCTTCAAATTTGTGTTCATCAATCGAATAAGCTAGTTCTGATGAGAAAGAAAATTAATAGAGTAACCAAATTTGTGAAACCAAAATCCTTCATTTTTAAATTCACAGTAGAGATATTTGTCGGCATGTAATTTTACCTGTGTGATGAATCGGAGTCAACGTATTAAAGAATGTTTGAATGGACAATAAATACGATTGGGTTTAACTGGTGTAAGGGTATTACGCGTCGCATTCGTCATCCGATGCTGAAAAGAAAACTCGGACTCGTTAAAGTAACGTTAAAGCAATGCAAAGGTTAAACTAAAGTGTGACTTGAGAGCCCTACCAAGTCGTAAAGGTCCATTTTGAGGAACAGATTATCTACCCTATTCTGAAAATTTTGAAACCGTTTATACGGCGTCTCCACTGCTCATTGCCACGCACATATAATTTTCGCACGCATAATTTACATGATTCCTGTGACGCGCATATTGTTTGATACGTCTCAGAAAAAGGAAAACATCACAACTAAGCGTGGATGCGCAGCCAGCCCAATGCGAGTTTTAGAAGATTTGCACATTCGATGAAACGAATTCATTCTATAAAAGCGGGCGAAGGCGCTTACAGGGTAATCCAGATTACCATCTAGCTTAACGAGTGAGAACATCAAAAACCAATGCGCGCTGTGATCTTACATCACGCGGTGGTTTTCGAAGTTCTCACTCAAATATGGGTTCTTGCATACATACGTGTGGGTTATGCCAGTGCTTTCCCTATGTAGAATCATTTCCTGAAGCAAAAATAGCGATTTAAATAATTATTGGCAAAGAGCAGTCATGATGTCATGGAACAACAAAGCTATCGTGATGATAGTAATTAAGTAAATACTCCACCTGTGACTTAAAGAACCGAAGTCGTTAACACCTTAGGACAAAAATCTAGTGACAGTCACTTCAATAACGTCGATCCAGTCCAGTTTTTGCAAGTTAATATCACTCCAGTCATTTAAAATTGCGCATGAAAAATTGAGCAGCTTCTACGCGTGTCAAGGAGAGTTTTGTGCTCGAGTTTGAGAACTAAAGCCTTCGTTATCGATGAATAAACGTTGAGTTATTGACTCGCGGGACACCGAATGCAGAGCGGCCGCGTCATCGAGCATCACGACACCTGCGTTACATTGACGTGTGAGTTACGCGCAGCAGTTGCACGCGTCACCGCGCCGACGAACGTGCGTTATGTCGCGACCGCAACGTACGTGTGACCGAATTTCAATATCGCTGCTAAAAAAGCTTTCTTTGTGACAAAAAAATTGTAAAAATTTATTTTAATGCTAGGACTTTGCTGTTGCGGTTCGGTGGATCAATTTTTAATTTGTCTTTTTCCAACGTGCATAATACCAGCGATAAATGCGATAAAAGTGCAAGGCAGAATTGAATTCTAAAGGAATGATGAGAATTTCATTTTTTAAACAATAAAAGTAGTCAGGAAATAGCACTTCTTTGCTGGGAACAAAAGCTTCGTTACAATGTTATTCAGCGTTAACAATTTTGTTATTTGTTTTTAATTTCGAAATATTGACTCGCTTTAGTTGGCTCAAGATGGCCCGTTTTGAAACTGCGAATCGCTCTACCAAGCTTCAATGAAATTGATTTTAAGTGGCTTATTATGATTCATCCCCTTTCTAAATGAATTATTCTGCAAGAAAATATCAGCTATTTAAAGACTTAATAATTCGTTACTTTTATTTGGTGATTTAGACGGATGGGTCATTCTGACCTCTTTGTCCAACCCATCGAGCCTTTAGTACCAGCACACAAACGATGGCTTCAGAGTCTCACAGTTACTGCAGATGAAGTGTTCATTAATGGTTTATCGAATGTCGAATACTTGTTTGTTAAGAACAACATTGGTTACTTAATTTCACGATATTTAATGGTAGAGATTTAGAAAAAACTTCATGATCAGCGCGGCTACAATTTTTTTGCGACAGTCTGTGTATTGAACGTTGGAAAGAACTGGATTCAAAATAGACAATAGAACATGATTTTGAGTGAAGCGGACTCGTCCCGTTGATAATGATGTGACTGGATTACTTTCATAAATATAGCTTGTTGCTGTTCGCACTGCGCATTCTAAGACAACAAAATGGCCATCGTCCATGTACTTTCAATGAAGATGTAGAAGTATTTTACTAGCACCGCACGGCGGATCCGCTTCTGTAGTCAGCACGAGCAGAGCTGGGAAAAGTCCCGAATGCATCGATCGAGAAGCTGTAATCCAATTGTGCTAAAATTGGTATGAGATTATTAAACGAGAAGCATTGAATTCAAAAGATTGACTTATAGCGCTCGATGCTGGGTATTATAGAGGGACGCCATGTTCTTACTGAATGGATTATGTGTACGCACAGCAGGCTTTGTGAAACCAAGCATCGATTACCCGGAATTTTAACTCTAATAACGTATTTCATTTAATGGCTGAGCATGTTTGAAAAGGAAGAGAAAAGCGGAGTACAGTCCATCTGTGGCTGGCACAGAGAATATTCAAGTACATAATACGTTCAATTGTATACATAATTGTCATGGGCTTCTAAAATATGCTCCTTTCTTTTTCATTTTTCACTGACATTCAGAGCCAAAAACTACTCCGTACTTCTCACACTGCAGCGTGTTTGAAAAATGCGAAGTATGCACTTCTTTTCGCTGAAATACATTTTAAACGAGCCCCGAAAGAGTTTGATGGAAAACCCAAAGGAAGGCAATGAAGCTCAATGGCAGTCAGTCTATCTATGCCATTTGGAGCTGCAAAAGTGGCCGGAGCGCCGCGCTGGCTCTAATGAATGGAGTCTGAGCAGCCTTTGGGATTTGAGAAAAGGGATCCTCCAATCGGGGTTTACGGCTGTTGTAATTATCATATTTCGATGCTTAGGCTTCAATTCAAAGCACAGAAGAAACTCCCAGTTCTCTTCTGCTCAATCCTGAGAAAAAAAGCAATGCCAAGTCTTATCACGATTTTAAAATAATTACAGTAACTAAGGCTTTAAATTCGTGGGTCGAGATGTTCCTCTCAAAAATAGTTTTGGTGTGGACTTGATTCCTGAGGAAGCACCCACTCGAGAAACACGGTTAATGGCCATAATTAAAATCCTTGAGAAGATCATTTTGTACAATTCTGCATGATAACTGTAGGTAGAAATGCAATTGAGTTATCAAAAGCATGAGAACGCTGTGTAGATTCAAGCGAGTTATCAAAAAGCATGAGAACGCTGTGTAGGTTCAAGCGAGTTATCAAAAAGCATGAGAGCGCTGTGCAGATTCAAGCGAGTTATCAAAAAGCATGAGAACGCTGTGTAGATTCAAGCGAGTTATCAAAAAGCATGAGAGCGCTGTGCAGATTCAAGCGAGTTATCAAAAAGCATGAGAACGCTGTGTAGATTCAAGCGAGTTATCAAAAAGCATGAGAGCGCTGTGCAGATTCAAGCGAGTTATCAAAAAGCCATTGCATTTTGAGCTCTTGTGGCAGCCATTGGCTGCTTCAACAGTCGTCCAAATATTTCACAATCTGATTCGAATTCAAATGCGTGCTCACTGAATGAAATAATTACGAAAATTAGTATTTTTTATTAATTGGCCGAAAAATGAGCGAGTGTATCCGTTATTCTGTGATTTTCAGACACCGGGACAATCGAACATTTTGCGACCAAAATAACGTGAATTGATCGGCAGAGTGTCCGGATAATTGAATACCATTACCTGAAAATATCGTTAGTTGACCTTAGTAATATTCTAACATATTGATACCATGAATCATTATTCGTCTACGATGGACGACGATAGCACTTAATTTCGTTGAAGAATAGCGATCAAATGTATGAACAGTCCATCAGCGATCAAAATTAGTTTTGATGAATGACATTCGTGTCGACAGCGTGGTCTTGACATTCTTTGTTTGAACCTGTTATCCCATTCGTCAAAACTTCTTTGTCGCATGTGAAATAATATTAATCAAGATAAAAGAAGACAGACAAGGATTATTTTACGTAAGAAACTTGAAAATTTCGGGGCTTTCACAAGCATTCTTTTATTTGTACCACCATCTTTACAAATGATAAAAAAACGAATTCTCGAAGGTTCGCATATTCAGCCTCAGCATTAATGGGCTTAAAAAGTTTGGAAAATATCGAGCGCAGCTGAAAGCCGCTGTTGATATTGACGATCGAGTGATGAGTGTTAGTCAAAGAAATGTGAAAGCTATTTCTAACTCCAAACCAATAGAGACCAACTTAAAAAATGAGCACGGAATTAATTTGTTTATTTGAAAAGGCGATATACTTTTAAGACGATTTCCTTCGAGGCACAAATCAGACGAAGAGAAAACTGAAGAACCATTAGAGAGGCTCGTCCCTCGCCGTTAGTCTGGTCACATTTTTCAGAAATTGCAATCAACCTTTCTGCAGGATCAGTGCTGTCTCGAGATTTTAATTGGTAAATCCGGTAACAATCTCACCACAAAATCGTGAGACAAATAGTGGCGTAACCCTTCTTTAAATTACCAGCGTCTCACCCTGCTGTTTTAATCAAATCGCGTCTCATCAAATCAATAAATATCCTTTGATGAGACTTTTTTCAATGAATTGCGCACATATATCGCTCCTACTTTGAACCATCGACAAGGGACGGTCAATGGGTATGTTAAGTCCCTCAAGGAGCAGGACAGTCCCTCGGCTTCCAGCCTGACTCCAGAATAGAGACCAAAGTCAGCATTCGATACCCATACTGGAGAGTCTTCCACCACTGTCTTCCGACATTGACTGATCGTGTGATGCGCCACAGAATCGTAACTGAGGTCAAAGCGAATTCGACGCGTTGTTTAAATAATGTTCCGGAAAAAGTTTGCTGGGGCGACTTTCAAGCGTGCAAAACTCGTTGGAAAAAGTGTGTCGACGTCCGAGGATTCGATTTGAAAAAATTATAATTGTTGAGGCGATACTTTCGGCACAATTTTTCCCCGAGTTTCGTCTCACGACTTTTTACCAAACCTTGTACAAGGCGCGTACACGCAACCCACAACCGCAAACGTAATTACTAAACGTGACTATTCGATTTAACATGAATTTGGGCCCGCTCCACAGCAGCCTTCGATCACAACGAACACGAGGAGTTAAGAGGACCAGTCTAGGCCCAAATGCAACATCGAAAACAGTGGTCACGATCGGTAAAAGCTAAATTGGTAGACGATTGGCAATCACGTCAGGATTAACACTTACATGGTCCTGGACGAGGGCCGTGACTGGAATACATCGAAATCAAATTCTTCATTCGTAATCAAAAGCAGGAGTGAGTGAAGTTAGCCAAAATTCATTTGCCGATTTACATGGCCGTCTCTCACGCCTACGCGTTCAGCAAATCTATACACCTCCGAATTTTCACCCGAGACAAACATTGCGTCGATCAAATGAGTAAACAAATTTCATGGAACAGATTCCAGCTTTTTATTACCGCATGTGCACTCAGAAGCAACATCCCAGCACTATTGGAAAGGTGTCGAATATGACGATTTCAAAATTCACCGACCGAGAGGACTTTACTGTCAAGTTTCAAAAGGATGCGACTACTTTTCGTGAAAACCTAAATGCAGGCTAGTTCCATTTACAAACTTATTCAAAAGCCTACAACTGGTTTTTCGCCAAAGCTAAATGCAGCCTTATTTCACATATGCATATGATTTTGCACACAGTGAATGCAGCCATATTCTACATAAACACATAAGCCAACGCTAGCATAAGTAATCTTAGTGCATACCCGCATTAAGCGACACCTAAGTTTTGTACAAAGCAGACAGCAGCCTTAGCACAAAAATGACTTCGTCATTACAGGGCTGACGCATCTATATCTGTTTCTCAATAAAAACTTTCAAAATGCCCGCTCATCGAAGTCCTCATTCTCAATATAATTTTTCGCCGACCCGTCGGTAAATTTATCAAATAATTTACATATTTACCTGAGAGCCAAAATTTGAAGATAATTACAGACGCGTTGGCTGACAACTACAGTGCCACGAGACAACGTCCTCGTCCATTCAGCTCGCTGTCGGAGACATTCTACTCGTAGTAACACTCGTAGTAACTCGTTGTAACACTACTTGTAGTTATACAACTCGTAGTGACACAACTCGTAGTGACACAACTCGTAGTGGCACAACTCGTAGTGGCACAACTCGTAGTGACACAACTCGTAGTGACACAACTCGTAGTGGCACAACAGTGTCACGCTTCACGAAATATACCTTGACGCGCCTTCACGTTTCCTCGTGACGCTAGTCTTGCTGAAGGGCACGAATTTAGCGTCCGCGACAAGGTGCTACTTCAGCCACCTGAAGAACGTTAGTTAAATTAATCGTCACGGATTTAGTTCTTTCTTAGAAAACGAGCGGATAACTTTGCAGAAAAATGCTGATTGTGTTGGCTTTTATTGCAACGTAACATTCTTAAAAAGTCGACGAACGATAACTTTTCTTGGTTGCTGACATATCACCAGAAAATTTAAAAAAATGAGGTATTATAATACGATAGTATAAGCTAGGGAACTGTTTTAATTCACTCGCTTATTTACTCCTACATTCATCCATTTACCAAACTGCACAAGTTTCAATTAAATTATATGCGCCATTTACTCTAAGTAAAGAAGTGAATACAAGTGAATAATTGTTTACTCGCCAATTGTTTACTCGCCACTACTACACACTTCAGACCCGGAAATGGCCACGGAAATTGGCAAGCACCTCGCAGGCCACTTCTGAGGTGAGAGGCTCAGCGAAAAATCCAAACCGGCGATGGGCAAAATAATTTTTGACGATGAGCACAAAAATTATTGACGGTGAGCGAAATAATAAACAGACGGTGAGCATGATAACTTTTTGACGATGGGCCAACTAATTTGCAATTTTCCCAGAATGCGAGGGTGACGTGACAAACGTTTCTAACTTGGGAGCACTTAGGAGAGGCAGCTCCTAAAAAGGCTCGTTAAACATAGCCTAAATTGAGGAAATTCCGC
>VOMN01002578.1:0-10744 GCA_014899125.1 Orchestia grillus
TTCTCTGCTCTATTTAAAATGTTTCTAAGCTGAGATCAAATCCTAAATACTTCTGTTTAAAAAAATGGTCTACACGTGTATGTAGGCATACGTTAAACTAATTTATTATTTCGAGCTAAACTTCGCACCTAAGAAGAGAACTGTGACGAAAACAACTATGAGCTCCCCAGACAGAAAATTAGTCACACATTGTTTTTCTAGCATCAATTATTTACTACGTCCATCATTCGGTTTTCAAAGCTGCGACCGAAGTTTGGCTTATATGAAATTAGTGAAGAAGTACCAGTCTTCATTCAGAGCTGGCGAGGTATAGACTGCCGTGTTGCAGTCGTGTAGGAGCTCCTGCCGTGTTGCAGTCGTGTGGGAGCTCCTAGCTGCCGTGTTGCAATCGGGTGGGAGCTCCTGCCGTGCTGCAGTCGTGAGGGAGCTCCTGCCGTGTTGCAATCGTGTGGGAGCTCCTAGCTGCTGTGTTGCAATCGGGTGGGAGCTCCTGCCGTGTTGCAGTCGTGTGGGAGCTCCTGCCGTGTTGCAGTCGTGTGGGAGCTCCTGCCGTGTTGCAGTCGTGTGGGAGCTCCTGCCGTGTTGCAGTCGTGTGGGAGCTCCTGCCGTGTTGCAGTCGTGTGGGAGCTCCTGCCGTGTTGCAGTCGTGTGGGAGCTCCTGCCGTGTTGCAGTCGTGTGGGAGCTCCTGCCGTGTTGCAGTCGTGTGGGAGCTCCTGCCGTGTTGCAGTCGTGTGGGAGCTCCTGCCGTGTTGCAGTCGTGTGGGAGCTCCTGCCGTGTTGCAGTCGTGTGGGAGCTCCTGCCGTGTTGCAGTCGTGTGGGAGCTCCTGCCGTGTGGCAGCCGTTTGAGAGATCCTGTTATTATCAAACCGTAAAATTTTATTCCATCATCGTTTGTTCTAGCAATTTTTATACCAACGGATCTGTCAGCGATCATTTCGTTGCAGAACAGTTTCCGACTTCAAAAGTGTAAAACATGTTGATATAGTTTTATATGACAAGGTTTTCATGATAAAATTGAATTTGAAGCAGTGAACTATTTATTCCGGCTGCAAACTTCCTGTATTTTACCACATCACATTGCTGCAACTATACATCACCAAAGAAAAAGTTAACGAAAATTCGCACGCATCTACATTGTACGTTAAGCAGCGTGAGACCCGGGGTGCGTTTGACATACTGTAAGTTTGTATTCAAGACGTTCAAACGTACTGAGATCATTTCGAGACGCAGTGCAGTCTCATCCCCGAATGTCGAAGAGACAAGAAGGATCATTCACTCAGCCAAAGAACCCAATGCCTTTTACGGCAGAACTTTTCGTAATTGGTCTTTGTTCGCTTTCTCTGTTCGTTTATCGATTCATATCTACGATGATATGATTGACGCTCTCAAGCTTGATGGTATTTTTAAGTTTAAAACAAACCATTCAATACAAAGGGTTTTTGAAGTTATGCTGTTAATAAAAATTGTCTTGACACAATGATCAGATTTACGAGTAGTTCATGCCCGTATTAAAAAGTTAATAAAAATGTCGTACATTTTCAGTAGGGGTTTCTTTGTATGCTAAACTCACGTAATAGCTAAACTGACGCACGCTACGAGAACAGTTCATTACTACATTACCTACCTGATTTCGTTCCGTGATTCACCTTAAATTGTCCACTGTCCATAACGCAAACGGTATATCGAAAAACTGATAATTATTCACTGTGCTCTAACTTGCATAGAATTCTACTTGAACTCAAAGATAAGCATGAACTGAAAACAACTGAAAGTGTGTACTCTTAATTATAGGCAAAAAAGCATGAGAGGAATTCACAAACATCTTATCCTAATATCTGCCCATCGTTCTCCGCCTGAAGGCAATACATCTCAAAGGAAGGGACGCAATAATAGAGGATAATTAGTGCCTGACACTCCCAGCAACGACTCCTACCTCCCAGCTCTCATCGACAGCTGCGCAACATAAAACTCGTCATCACAGACAGCGTCCCACCGTCTCCAAGAGGAAATCCTGGAGCACCACCGTTTATGGGATCGAATTTCTTTTTGTGATAAGTGAGTGACATGCTGTGGGATGTAGTAAGTCAATGTTATTCAGAGATGGGTCCTGCAACTCCTTAAATTCCCCTTCACTTTGTTTATAAGACCTCTTCGAAGTCCCGATCTCCTCAGTTGAGTGGCGCGAGTTGGGGCACAGAAGGGTCTGCAGTCAGCGCTTGCGGCTAGCAAGTTCAGGGTCTAAAGAAAGCACCGGGAAAGTTGGGAGCAAATGTGAATTGGCAAACACTTAGGACCTTCAAAGCTGAAATGTTTGTGGCATTCGAGTGAAATTTGAATTTGTTATGGAAAACATAAATAATTAATTTAAAAATAAAAACAATCAGGGAGGTCGACAGAGTGGAGATTGAATTGAAAATTTTATGGAAGAAGTTCACCCGAAAGTAAAACAAGATAAACTCGTGCGAGTGCCAACTTGGAAATATGTGAAGAAAATATTTTTAGGTTTCATTTTGAGAAACTAGTGTTAATAAAAGTAGAAAGAAGTAGAAGCAATATACGTACAAGTAGATTTACGACGAGCGCAAGAAGTATTAAAACGCGCAAGCGGCGCCCGAAACATAAAGTAACTATGAAAGTTAGACGGGAATGCAAATAAAATATTTATAAAGAGAATTATAGAGAGACATTATTTACAAATCTGTCTATTTGAGAAACGCTTTCTTTCATATCTTATCACCGGAACAAGTAAATGCGGGTCTAATTTTAGAGAATGAATACATGAGTATTTTTATTAGGAGCTTTACTCATTATATTTGACAATGAATGTCTTGTGTAAACATCCAGAAAACTAGAGGCATAAAAACAGAAATCAAGAGCTTCCTAAGCTAGAAAGATCAAATTAAGTCATGTTGTTCTGTCAAAAATATCACCCCTTCAATCGAAAAAGTCTGTAAAATTTGAAATGTAAAAGCTTACTGAAAGAGAAGCAAATATTATTTAACTTTCACAAAACCTCTTGAAAAAGCTTCAGGATATTTTAACACGTTTTTCCTTTGAGGAAGGTGAATTAAGTTCTGATTGATTACTGGCTTAAAAGCAGCGTAACAAGAGATTTGAGTCTCATCTAATATCCTTATCAGAAGCCATCTTCGACGTGCTGGCGAAGTTTCTTCTGAGCAGTCCTGAACTGAGCATCTTGATATATCCAGGTAAAAATTTATAGTTTAAAGAGAAGAGGAAGCATGTGATTTCTGTTCACGTATTTGATCAAAAAAGACATCGAGAACAATTTTTTATGGTAGATTCACAATTTATAAAATTAGAATAGCTACTTGAATCGAAATGGTTAAAACGGATATGTTTTAAAACACAGAAAAAATAGCGTCTCTTCTATGATTAAATCTTAGTGATAAATGTGACATTAAAGAACAAGGTCTATATTTTTTTCATTTTACTGTGTGAGAGCTGTATTTATAATTTGGATTGATCAAAAATTGGTAAAAAGCGATTTTCATTAACTGGATCTTTCGCAAGGTGTAATCAGATATAGTTTCGTACACGAGGCAATGCTTCTTATTCCAGTGAATTATTTCAAACTTTAACCAGCGTTCCATGGTATGGTTTATTTATGAAAGAAATAATCTCGTTGAATTAATTCTAGGAGTTTCTGAATAAGATCCAAGTAAATGACTGCAAGAAGATTATTTCATGCAAGAAGTGCGAAGTAAGTTAATTGAAAGAAAGCTAGATTTAATTTTTTTCAATTTTGTTTCAATAAGTAAAATAATCAGAACAAGACAAATGCCAGCGGCAGACGTGATCATTAGTAAGATTATTACCACTTGATAAATGGGAAAATCATTCTCAACATTCAGAATTGGAACGTTTACCTGATACTGCTGTCGGAGATATGCGTTGCGTGTCACAGATGTACATAACAGCGCGAGAATCATTTCATCACAGAACTTTCTCCGTTATTTAGGTGAAACTTTCTCGCAATAACTAACCGGGAAAGATTGTACGAGCGCTGACGAGCTCCACGTTAATAACGTGCAGAAGCGGAGGAAGTCCTCGAAGCATCGGTTTTCTTTCCAGCATCCGCTCTCCGTTCACTTTCTTCTTGTAGTCACTGCAGGAGGCGCCGAAAGCGTAGTCGGTTTTGTCGCAATTTCAGTCTCAGGGGCCACGGGGTTACAGCCCGGCGGAGGCAGAGCTCAAATACCTGTTTTCTGGTCCGCGATGTGATCCAAAGCGTTTACGAAACAGGCTATTAATGAAAGTGCTTTCACGTAGTAAATAAAAACAGTTGTTTAAAAAATGAATAGAATGAGGTTTGTTGCAGTACTAGGTTTAATGTTATTTGATGATTATTTTAAAACTATAGATTGAAATAAGCAATAGTTGAATGAAAGGAATAAAGATTTAAAGGAAAACTTTATCTAAAAGATGCATGCCTTGGAAAATAGTTATTGATCAAATAGTTATTGATCTAGCAGTTACGGAGAGACATTCTGTGTAAATAAAATGGGAAACAGAATTTACAATATTGAGGAAATGACGTGAGAGGTAATGACGTGAGCAACCAAAATAGAGGGGCTACATTTACTACTAATCAGCACGAGATTTCAACTACCTGTGAATATGTGGGGTACCGCCATCCTGCTAGCACGTTAACATACTTACCGCACGAGGTGTGAAATATTTAAGACGTGACATAATTCTTCATTGGGATTTAGTACGCAATTTTTCAATGTTATTGCTACATGCTATGTCTTTTTTAATTTTTGCGTCATCATCTCAATTATTTAAGCAGCTCATCCAATATGTGGTTTTGTGTTTGCAGATGGCCGAAGCAGCAGCTGCAGCTTCAAGTCTAGCTCTTATCTATTCAGGATCCCTGTTTTACATAGGATTAATTGGACTCGGGGCCCTTTTTGCTACTGCGCCCTTAGGGCTTCGAGGTCGCCAAGCAGTCCGAAATATCCGAACCAGGCCTCGGTTCCGTGGCCACAGAGGACACCGAACACGGCACAGGCGTCCGCACAGACACCGGAGGAATTCTGGTCGTGGCCGTGGCAGAGGCTTACGTCGTGATGATGATTCTAGTCTAACACATTTCAAAATCTTTGACGAAAGTGATGAAATAGACGAATATGACAGACTTTACAATATTGTAAACACGGCCTCTGGAGATGAACATGAGCCCAGATCTCACCCTAGAATCCGCGTACGAAGATCCGGGGAAAGCACACGCACTGAAGCGGAAAAAGGAACCTCAGTGAACTTTGCCAGAAACTCTGAAATGGATGTTCGGAGACAAGAATTTCCCGTGAAACCTAACCCGATCGCGGAACACAGAGGCAGGAGAAAAAGAAATACTCACCACAACATGGACGAATTATTGTTACATCCACATTTACCACTTTTTGCGGGCGGAGTGACGCCGAGACAAGGTTCAAAAACACCACAAGAAGAGAGGATAGTGCGAGCCATATACGACAGCGACACTCGTAGATGCGGACAAAGACTGGTCTGCGAACTGTCCGGAATACGATATCGCAGCCTTACGTATGAGGAATCGGAGATTCTTAAATTCATTTGGTAAGCTCATGTTCATTTTTCATACTTAAAGTTCTTAAAGATTAAAGTACGCATCAATTTTAACCTTTAGAATCTACCACTTTTGTGGATCAAGTCGCAAGTAAAAATAAATCAGTAAGTAAGGAGTATGTAGGATTATATTTCTATGTGATCAAGAGCCCCATCACGGTACGAAAAATTCTGCCCGTTTTCAAAAATTTTCTTGAAATAAACTAGAATGAACGCTTATCTATGACACGTGGTATTCCCTCCTCAGTTGTGGCTGCTTCACAGTTTTTTGTTTTATTTCCAGGTATGGAGACGAAATCTTTGAAGAGATGTTTCCTGGCGAAAGCATCCGGGGCAACAGTCCCGTTTTGAGTGCGTACAAGGACGCTGCCCGGATGGGCGCTGGAGGAGGTCCTTGCCATCGAATATTCCAATCCTGCCCTGTAGATGCCTTATCAATGATGTCTTCAATATACTCTTTAAGACGACTATAAGTAATCACCTTATGTATTGTACCATTGAGATTAAGTAGTAAGGAATGTATTTACAACGTTACCCCGCTAAATGAACTGTCCACTTTGACTTGGGCATCCTCATGACGGTAATCACAGCAGCACGTATTTTAAGTATGTTAATTAATCAGATGAATTAAATAGGCCAGGCATATGTAACCATGTTCATCGCGAACTCTGTATAAGCTACAAACCGTCCACGTGGAGGGCTCTATGTACATATTATAGCAGTTAGTAATTTCATAATATTTAACTAGAAATTTTATCTTTTCGGTGAAAAAATGTCTCGAATGTGCTCAGATTTGTACGAAGGAGTCCCATTTCTAGCATCGTGCGATTGTCAGGAAAAGTTAACATTAACGCCTGTGTCACGACAGCTGTTGAGAAATATTTATGTCAAATTTTACATCGCCCATGAGAAGTTTCATGATGGTAATTATTTAGAATGCTAGCACAAGTTAACTTTCGCATATCTGAACAGTCTAACTTAGTTCTACTTCTTTGTCTGCTGGTCCAACTTAGTACGAGTGCAGTTTTCTCACTACTAAGCTAACCGCCCAGTAAAGAAAACGATGGACTGCAAGACCGAAAACAATTCATAATTTCAGCATAATATCTTGAATACGAAGCCTACTTTTTCAGGAGGCGTAAGATAGACAATAGGGTTAGATTAGTTAGGTTTGTTTGTCGTATGCTATGGGGACTGGCGATCCCTGGAGGAGGCGGTGTTAGGTTACCTAAGCTATAAAAAGACCTTCAGCACTTCTATCATTCGTACCCTCTTTATATGAATTTCATGCCATCTTATCTATCTTTTATTGTATTTTATTCCCTGCATTCTTAACTTGCAGTTTTGTCCCTTCTCTTCGTTTTCTTGAGATCGCTTTCCATGTGGCTAGGGAACTTTCAACTAGCGAATAATAATCACTCAATACTGCAAATTAAATACATGGTGTGAATGATAAACTAATTCTGGAACGTTATGTCAAGAGTAGAACTAAATAGAATTTAATTTTTAAGCCCTTCCTTCTATCTTTTTCATCGTTTGACCCACAGAGATCTGTGTGATTTGATGGCAATTTAAGGCCGGGAAGCAAACGAGAGGTCATACACGGTTCATAAACTCACTCTGTTTTTCTACATGAAAAAATAGCAAGCTCTGAAAGCTCACGAATGTCATGAGCCTACAAGAACAGCCTGAGCTAACTGAAAGACTACAAAAAAGCACCCAATACTTACTTAGAAAGGCAAAGAAAGTGTTTTGGAAAATTGAAGTACAATGAAAAACCAAAGGATGTGAACACTGTATACGTCGTTTTGTAGTTTGTTTAGTACCTGATTTCTAAATATATACCCGTCAGGCTCCTATGGATATAATCTTTGAGAAAAATCCTGAAGTGTTCGATGGAACTCCTCAGGAATTAAATATAGTAATTTTAATGATTCATTTCAATAGAACGCCTGGTAAAGGGCTTGGTGAACTAAGTATTACAAGTTTAACTTGAAGCACTAAAAAATTACTACATCCTAAAAAAAATTTACCTTGGAAATTTTGGAAACTCGAGCAGAATTCACGCAACATTGACCCATTAGCTGACAAAATGTCATTTTATATCGTCTCCATTGAACGTGTCTCTCACTTCAGAGGTCGGTGAGGAATTCAAACCAGAGAGGATGGTGCGCGACGAGTGCAGCCACGAGCTTGCCGGTGAAGGTGCTGATAGCAGTGAAGGTCGTCGTCGTCGTCGTGATAACGATGTTGATGATAAGCTCACAATTGGAGTACCTAGTTATTATAGATGGCATCATTTCAGCGCCATTCGAGATATTATTCCTTGCAGAATAATTTCAGAAGAAATTTTAAATGCATTGATATTTACTTCGGCGTTTCTTTTTTTAGGAATATAAATCAGCAAAACAAGCTTCATTTTGCTCGACAGATGAAATAAATTTGCTGTCACAGCTAAGCGATTATGATTTTTGTCAGTTCATGTTCAGGAGGAACAATTCAGGAGAAACTCAAATACATGAAGATCACTTCATGAGTTTGAGCTATCATGTCGCTAACTGTCCGACTCACTGTTTTACCTGATCATGTGCCACATGATCAAGTGTTTTACCCGATCGAATGAGCTAAAGAAATACGCAACGATTGTCACCGTGTTCAGGGGCTTATGCTGTTTAGACACTTTGTAAATAATATCCTGTAGGAATGTAGTCTCATAAGTAGAGTAAGACAGTCAAAATAATTCTAACGATTACGCTTTTTAACTTTATCGTGGAAACCTACGACTAGGGAATTCCACAATTGATTCCAAGCGTGTCCGATTCACTTGATTTTTGCCAGTAAAATTTCAGCGTCCGATTCACTTTGAATATAATTAATTTAATACGTATTTGTGTTCAGTTTTGTTTCCCGAAAGTTTCAAACAGAAGCCAGTGAAATATTATTTACAACTTATTGAGAACATCGTACTCCCACTGGCCCTACGTGAGTTAGAAATTTAACTTAAGCTTAAGCTTCTTAGTTTGCCTCGGCTTCTCCATGCCTCTTTCTACAGCAAAAGGAATTTTACATGTTTCAGTGTATGATGTACTTAAAGTATGCATGCTGTTCCATTTCGTACGGGAATCGTATGCGACAAAAATAGTTATGCAGCATAAGTGTTTCCTCATTCTGTAGAGCGTTCATTTAATTAACTTGTCAAATTTACGTGTGTCTTCTCTAATACGTTTACTGAGAGAAAATACTCCTCATTTACGATACACAAATACATCTCACTCATATATCATGACGTAGTTTTCAAAATCATGTAACTGCATGCCGCAGGTACCAACCAGAATGGTTAACATGTGTATATACAGTATAAGTGGCCAGCAGCGATACACTTAGCAGAAGTCTACGGTATCTGATGCGAAATTTTAACTTATTTTGACTACCCTTTGTTTTTCAGATGGACTTTGAACATTAAAATCTTAAATATGCGGATAAGTATTTCACATCTACGATAACAACTTATATCTAATCAAGCAAAACCTGTCTTTGGAGGTTTTTCTCGTGTATATGGCTTTCGTTATGCTTGTGAAGATCGCATTCATAAAGCTCTAAGCTGATTCATTTATGAAATAAACCTTGAGTGGTGATTTTTTTCTACCTGCAAATCATTTTATTTATTTTTCAAGAATATAATTGTTGCTTTAGGCATATTTTATCAATATGTGATGCTATTTTTTTCTTTAAACTTCATTTAATTTTGGGACATATGATCCCACTTCTAGCATCTCCTGGGGTACATTGTCCGAGTCGGCTTCTGGACTAAGTAACCGAGAGTTAGGCCGAAGTCTCGTCTTATTGCAAAAAGTTCACTAGATGCTCTCTCTCAACACGGGGTCGCGTAGTCACGCACACTCTCACACGCCGCTCATCCTACAGGACTGAGTTCCCGAATGAAGCTTGACACACCCAAGAACGTAAATACTTATCTGAGCGTAAAATAGTTTTTTAGTTTCGGGCACGCTTCGACACTTCGTATATTTGTAATGCTTTTGACTCACCATAGACGTTATGAACCCTGAGTAAAAATTTCATGCAACTGTGTAACCTCACTATACGTTTATTCTATTTTCTATGGAACATCACTTTGCACGTGTATTGTATATTTTCATAAAGATTTCAGTTAAGATGGCAATTAGATGCATTCCTGTGAATAAACACAAATTGCAGTAACACCATATTGCTTGTATACGTTCGTTTAAAGTGGCATTTGTTCCAATTGCACTTCAAAATTTTACGTGTGAAATTTAAAAATATTTCACTTCCTTAGTTATTTTGAAGAAATGGAATGAAATGAATACAAGCAAAGCACTGCAATGTTGACAAGTTAGCATGTCCTTAGCTCAGATAATACAGAAATGAAATTGTTTTACTTTAAATTATGCATGACGTTTAAGACATGAGTGCATTGATGGCAATCTTTTGTTAGTGTTGTAAAGTAGCTAAATTATCTATTTAAGAACGGGCTATGTAATTCGTATGTGCTGTATACCAGAATTTCATTATCAGTGAGGGTTAATTTTTAGTACCCATTCAAAACAAACTAGACCCTTTTTCTTCACGGGCCTCTTGTACAGTCCTCTCTTTTTAACCGGCACTTGTTATTTTACAAACGGAATCGTCATCAATCAAAACTGCTTTGCAGGTAGATTAGAGTTATGAATTTCAAGATATCTGAAATTACCAACGTTGTCGTAGGACTAAACTTGACGGAAACTCATTAACTAACACTGAAAAATTAGAAAGATAAGATAAAACGTTTACTTCTACAAATTTACGTCCTGAGAGCGGTGACTCCCGTATCTTGTAAATTAAGACAATCGTGTGCAGCGTAAGGTACAATCAATCAAATCAAAGGTGCTCTCTAAATCCTTGTTTATCATAATGTACACAATGTGTTCGTGAATAATCGATTTCTACCAAAAAATCCTTGTTAATTTGCGTCTTTCATTTATCCTAGCAGTCTATAAAGCAGTTTTAATATAATAATTACCGAGCAAAGATGCCATATTGTAACCTAGATTCTGTTATTCATACGATAAACTGCGAAAATTATAACAAAATTCGAATCTATTCCGAATTCTACA
>VOMN01002581.1:0-17918 GCA_014899125.1 Orchestia grillus
GACTGCCTAGAAATACAGGGTATATAATAAGTTCATAACATTTCGTAAAACACTCGTTTTCAACTTCCTTGAACAAGAAATTCTTTTATTGAGCATGTTTTTTCGTGACGCATGAATAAAATGTCCCTGATCTGTAAAGACTGAAATTGATATTACGTCAATTACGTAATGGTATGAGTTTCTCCTTCTTGTACAGCTATAGCAATTATCGACAATAATTTTAAAATCACATTATCTATTTCATACGCGGAAAGCTAATATTATAATTTGACGTAAATAGTTTTTCTTCGAGTAATCGAGTAGTTACAAAGTGGAGCATCGTGCACAGATATTAGTTGATGAATTCATAGGGAATAAAAATCGATAGTTATTCCCCAACACGACGGTGCGGAGCGTGTATCAATAAATTTTGGGAAGAATATGCACCTTCATTGATATACACAGTATTTGCATTTATCTGATAAAAATAAACAAATATGACTTAGGATTAAGGACTAATGGCAAAGAATGGTAATAGTTTTTCTTTTTTTTAGCTCGTATTCATCTCTTATATTCATCATTTGCATCACTAGAATTGTATAATTATCACGTAAAACTCCTTCATAACTTTTCCATAATTTAATATATAAGTATACGTAAGCATTGTTGGGTAAATCAACTCATATGAAATAAGTACTTTAATTACCTACCTACTAGCTTATGTGAATTCTATATTCCAGCTGAATATCGAAACGATGCGTATGCATTCCATTCAATTTATCGACGTGAATGGATGAAAATCTTTGCTCTTATACACTACTAGACATTACTGTATATACCGAAGAGAAGTAAGGTTTTTCAGGAATGGTTATTTATACGCTGTACAAGGAGGAAGTTTGCAACAAATAAATAGTTTCTCAATTTTGCGGAAAAAATAAAATGTGCAAATGCTTCACTGGAGAGGAGAATTATAGTTCAGGCGACCAATTAAGTGAGCTTGAAATAAAATAAGTTCTTGTATGTATGTACACCCTCAACCAGCACCTCACACTCGTGAGGTGCAGTCTACGTATTTTTTCCTTAACCGTTAACGTAGTAAAAATAGCGGGAAGAACAGCTTGAATACACCGATTAATTGCGTAGAAAATAAATGCATTTTAATTTGTTTAAAAATTGGGAAAATGAATAGTAAATTGCTTAAAGCTAAAGACCTGTTTTCGAGGGATGTTGAGATGCTCGCCACTCTCAAACACTTCAACTACAGCTTCGTCTTGTGTGCTGAGCTACGAGCTGATGCGGCTTTATACCTAAGCGAACTTGAAGTTTAACCGTGTGAAATTAATGTAATAATATTTCGCAGGTCTTTTATTACAGAAACAGGTTGACTTAGATTTTACAATAATCATTTACAGCAACCTTACAACAGCACTCGATTTCTTGAACTAACACGATTTGGAAATACGTCGATATTTATCAGTATCATATCTCCAAAATTATTTTGATGAATTCCGTACGACGCTAGTAAATGCGATAAATGTTATGTGATGTCATTAGCCGGAACTATGTAAATGCTATCACATATTTTACATTCATTTAAGATTTTTTTGCTCCCGATATGTTAGAACGAGGTGTAATGTAGCTTTTACGTCAAATAATTCCCTTCGATGCGGTATTTTGTAGAAATTTAATAATGGTTACTTTTTTTACAGAAGTATGCCGGACGAAATTCTTTCCTTGAAATGGAACAAACACAACTCCACTTTCTTGGAAGTGCTCTCCATACTCCGAGACCAGGTAAGAGAGCTGTTAAAATTGGGCAAACCATAAAAAGTACAAAAATATTTTCATTGTGTTGGGAGAAATTGAATGTAACTAGCCTGATCCATGTATGTGAACGTTGAAAGAGTGCATTCTTTAAGAGGTGTCACCTCATCGATAATTTTTTCTTGTTCAGGAGGCTTTCGTGGACGTTACTCTCGCCTGCGGAGGGAAGCTGTTTCCAGCCCACAAATTTATCCTTTCAACATGCAGCGATTACTTCAAACAAATGTTTTCTGTGAATCCGTGCAAGCATCCCATAGTATACATGAAAGATGTGCCCGCCACAGATCTAGAGGCATTACTAGATTTTATGTACCGAGGCGAGGTCGATGTGTCTCGCACAAACTTGGCCTCGTTGATGAATACTGCAGAGGGACTACAAGTAAAAGGCTTAGCCATTCCTGACGGTTCACATTTGTTGAGAAGAGAAACTTTATCGACTCCAACTCCACCTCCCAGACCCCCACCAGAGCCTTCGATCAGCCCACCTCCGAAGAGAAAACGGTATCATGAGAATTATCTTCCCATATCAGCTCTCAACATGTTCTACAATAATATTCATTCTTCTGCTCACGAAACTAACAGTCCATACGATCTTTCTCAGAAAACAACGCTTTCTTCCTCTGTTTCACAGTCAGACATTCCATGCAGCGACCGTTCCAGTTCTCCTTCGTCCTCTGAACACAAACCCTCCGTCTCTCACAGTCAATTAGGCGCTCAGCGTTCGTCTCCCTCTCAAGATCCACAGTTGTCTTCCCAGTCTTGTAGAGCTCCAACCCCTTCTCCGAGTTACCTCAATAAAGAAAATTCACTGGAAGATGAAAGTAGAACTGCAGCATCGTCATCACCTAGAACTCCCCAGCCTCCGTCGTCGTCATCGTCAGGAGGAGAAGGAAGTACCTGCAAGGACTCCCGTGGTGATGATACTAACGTCGTACCTGGACCTTCGGGGGTACAAAGTTCAGGAATCAACCACACAGATGATGACGTGGTAAGTCCCCATTGCTGATTGTACCATATTGTAGCATGATATTACTAAAAACATGATGAGCCAATGAGCCATTCTCATTACTGAGACTATTTTGTACTCGCGTTGTAAAGCGTAGCCATAAAAAATCGCTGTTTTTTATGTAAGGGATATGGAAGTCAGCCTTAAGAGAACTTTGAATTTTGCAATTTACTTGATAGTATTTCTTAGGAAACCAAACTCAAAGACCATTTCCACCATCATAGCTTGTAATGCACTTCGTCGAAGCCTAATTCGCCCATATTTATTCTATGAAGTATTTTTTTACAGCTCTTGGCGTAACTATTGTTCATTACTAAAAGAAATTGCTTCTGTAGTTCAGTGGCTATGAGTGAGCGACTTTAGCGTTTAACGCTAAGTATTAGTGACATAATGTTGAGATTAAGAACGATCATGTCCAAAAATTTATTTTAAATTCAACCCTGTTTTCTGATTAAACATACGGGATTTACTGCGACACGAAATATTTAGATTTGAGTTTGTAGGCGACATTTGTGAAATCTTATTATGTTTGAATATTTTCATTTTCAATTGCATTTTCAATTACAACTCTTAAAGGTTTAAATGATAACACTGGGGAACACATGGTTAACTTGAGTGAAATTTGACAGTTTTAAGAGATAATTTTTGGATGCTGGATCTAAAAGTGATCCACATTTCCTCTCTCATATCAACTTTTTGAACTATATGATCATCAATTTTTTAATAAAGCAGAAAAATATCGCATTTAACTGATTTATGTCTTTTGAGAGTGTTTCAAAACTTTACTTCAAAACTGAATGACTGTAATGATTGTTTTAAGGTTTTTTGTTCTTACAATGGATATGGCTACTGTAAAATTGCTTGCAAGTAGTTAAGGTATAATATTTACGCTTGTAGCTTTCTTTAGATTTCAACTTACTGACAATCTCACTAGGTGCTCAAACAATAATCACCCATCATCGTACGTACATACATCCCACGTACCCTGATACCGCTCTTCCTTGATCTTCATATCTTCGTAAAATTGTTCACCTTGCTCGTCACTGACAACACCAAGATTTTCGGGAAAGCTGGCGAGATGGCTACGCAGGAAATGCAGTCTGATGCTCATGTTACAATCAAGCGTTTTATAACTCCCCTATAGTTTCTGAACAACTTCGTCGTAATTTTATGATCGAGGTTCTTGAAAGTTCTTGACGATGTCGTTGAATTATAACCAAGCGTCTTCTCAAGTTCTTACATCTTCCCTAAGAAATATTAATCATTGATTAGCTGCCAAATCTGTGGACCATCAAATAAACCAGCCTTGACTTTTTTTCAATTGACTTTCACCAAGATGGTGGATTTGAAATATTCGTCCTCAGTTGGTAATGGTCTTACAAATTGTTTCATTAGCCCTAGTTTAATGTTGCTGAGGTGGGAATATTTTCTTCCTAACAAAAAACGGCTCATGGTGAGTATTGGGAGCTCTAAGCTAGAAGTCAAACCTTCGAGGATATAATTCTTCTCCACCCAATGCATTTCTTCAACTCTGCTGTCTCACATACACAGAAAGCAGGGATACATCTGTAGCCTCGTTGCTGACTAAGAATGAAACGTACCATTTTAAGGTCAAGGCATTTGTTCAAATTGTATATGTCATGTATTAAAAACAATCAAATACTCTTTTTGTTTCCGTGATCTTCACGAAGGCAAACTGAATGCAAAATTGGGACTGTACCGAATAAATGATCATTGTGAAATTGGACACATTTCATGCTTCGTGGAGTTTTTAATGAGCAATCATAATTTAATTGAATTGCAGATAGGAATTTATAATTCATCCAATAAGCCAGGTATGTAATGGCAGTACACAACGCTGCCGTCATGTCGAAAAGCATCAGCTGGTGTCGTATTTCCTACTGCGAAATAATACAATTTTTCTTATTCACTGGGTAAGCGGTAGGGAAAAAACCTGAAGTGCGAGAAAAAAAACTGACTACAGTGTTGAAATCAATATGCCAATTTTAATCTAAATCAGCAAAAAAATTCAACAACCAATTTTGGGAAAAATTCTCTTTAGTGCAACCTAAGGAACGAGTTTATTTTTTCAAAATTAAAAAATAATTAGAACTTATAGTAATCTGGGTACATTACTGATTTAGGTTACTTATGTATTAAGATAATAAAATATAAATTCTGCTACTTTTGCGTCCAAAAAATCCCAAATGATTATTCGAAATTCGAGAAAAACTGTATTCCAACAAAATAAGTTTAACTCAAATATCTTTAATCAACCGTACTGTAGTGTTGAGTAGTTTCTCAATTTTACAGTACAGTACTTTGGTAGAGTTGATGATTCTGTGAAGTACATGAAAAAACAGTACTCAACTGTAAAAGGGAGATGTGAAAGAAAGTATACTTAGACTCGTTGGGCGTTAACATTTCTAGGAGCTTGTAGCTACATCAATCCCTGGTGCTTTAGGAGTGAGTCGAAACTGTTTCGTCGCGGTTTCAGATGGCCAGTTGAGGCGTTTCCTTATGATACGACAGTGCAGCACGGAAAGAAAGACTTCTACAGCAGATACTGCTTTTGATCTCATGTTGAATTTTTAGTCTAGTGAAATATCACTCGGTAAAATTTTCCTACATATACAGCCGGGATATAAATTTATTTTATGGTTCCTACGTGATAACGACTAATTTTTATTAGAACATGATAAATCTCGTATGACCGCACCTCTGAGGAAAATACTTTGACGAGTCTAAAGCAATCTCTTTGTTTTCCTCACATTCGCTCTAATCACGAAGCGATATTCCAGTTCTTCAGACCGCAGAAGAACATTGTCCTTCGACAGATTACATTTATATAAAACCTGTGGGAGATCTGTACGGGTTGCGTAGGGACATCACCCTCCGTATGGTGAAAGATTTGATTTTACAGTAGTATTGGAACAATATCTGCCAGTTCATGAAAGACGGGGATGTAATAAGAAACACCGAGGTTGTGAAAAAACATTTTCAGTTAGGTAATGAAAGTGTATCTCCCCCAAGTTGTAAATGAAAATATTCTACCAGTTCATGAAACAGCATCCCCATGTTGGGAAATAGTTCTTTTAAATTGCTGAAGAATATTTTCTACCATGTTTTAAACATAAACCTTCGCCAGGTTGTGAAGGAAGATGTTTCTGTGGACGACTACGAGTACGGTGACGACTACAGTACAGGCAACTGTGGCGACAGCGGAGGAGGCAGCGACGGAGGCGCTAGCGAGCTGGCCCCACCCGACTCCATTCCTCCACATTCCGACTGTTCTGAATCCAGTCTCCCATCTTCGTTTGATCCAGCTCTCGTGAGTAACCATGACTTGTTCATGGAATAATCTCTTCCTAATTACTAAAACTTGTTCCGTACATCAATCATGCTTGAGCCCATAATACTAACGGTCGACGGCCTGAAAGGCTTAACTCATGTCAGCTTACGTGTGTGCTTAACTTGAGAAACGAGAATTTCTTTCATGCGTTTATTTAATTTCCCCTTGAGAGTTCTATACGATTGCATTATGGCTAAAAGTTACCTAGCGAGCATTTCTATTCACTTATTTCGATGTGTTCACTCAGCTCAAAGAGTCTGAAAACGTATTGTAAAGTGTTCATTTTATTTTACAATTTTAGAAGCCAAGCACACATGACTAGCGGACATTCGAAGTCATGGTAGTACTAGGTACTTGTTTCTCCTTTCTTTTGATTCAAAATGTTGGTTGAGTTTGCTAACGTTGCTTGTTACCCTGCACTCTACTCTCTTGAATGTTTGGGCATATCATTGATTTTGTGTGGTGATTTTTTCATCAAGCTTGAGGGCATGCGTGAACTAGGGACTGGATTAATCTATTACGCTGCACTTTCATAGCATGCTCACGACTTCTATAAATGTAGAACAGTGAAATTTTGCATGCTATTCGATTCTTTGGAATCTATGTGGTGTCCTACGTGGAATGTGTGAAAATAATTTGTATAAATTTTGGCTCAATTTTGTCCATCTAATTTGACAGTTGATGCGTTTTCATTTCACTCCATTACTTATTTAGATTTTTTTGCAAATAATTAACTAAAATGAATGGTTTAGCTGAGGGCATTTTAGCCTTTGGTGACGCAGACGCAACTGGACTGTACTACTTCTTGTGCAATACCGTTAAGGTTTCACAATATCAGATTGCTTTCATAGACAAGTTTTATAGACAAGTGGGGATTGGCCGAAGCAGAACCAGCTTATAGCTCCCAATTTTTAATTACTGTTCTACAATGCCATTTTCTCTAATATGAGTTAAATAGCCATTTATGTTAGAGGGACGTGTTGCAAGATATCACTTGTTTTTTTCACGCTTGCATAGTCCAAATGTTGATTACGGAAATTTTTAGATCTGATTCTTATATCTATGCTAGAGTCTGCAGACAGCAACATTTTTGTGCTAAAGCGATTTTGCCGTCTTATTCAACACCTTTCAAAGCTTCGAAATTTTCGGTTTACATAGGTGATTAAATGCCAGATCACGCAGAAACTAATACTAAGTTAAGAAATAGCAAAAGGTACTTGAAACATTAGTTTCGAGCATTTTCATATTTCTGCCGATGGTCATTCTTTTTTTTATATACATGGCACACAGTTTTTCAATCACCCTCCGATCATTGAATATAATTTGCGTATAATCAGAGTATTTGTTGATGTTATCGTATTATTAAACAAATTTGTGAGTGGAAATTAACAAATTCGCTTCTAATTTAAATAGATTCTGATGTTGTTTTTTTTGCATTTATTTGTAGCAGTTTTAAGTTCCTATAGAAGGCTCCCTGTGCATATCATACTGTGGTTTGATTGGGGTGATGAGCTTCTACTTTACCTCAGCCAAACTTTTAGGAGTATTAACGTATTTTTCTTGTTTCAAGTGCTATGAAATTAGAAACTAGACCTTGACCAATGTCCTAGCTGATAAGCATGTGGTTCTCCAAAAATGTCATTTCCAAACACCTCAGTTTCATGCGAGAATTCTTTGCCCCTGCTGTTCATTCAAATTTAATAGAGCTTACATGCTAAATTAGCGAAAACTGTAAATCTGATTTGAAACTTAGCCCTGCAAGGCGCTTCATGATACCAAATGCTGTGTGAGCAGCGGAAGGACTTGTTGGTAGTGTAGTAATTATCAAATAAAGTAGCTATTGAAACTTAGGAAAGCATTTCACAATGTGAATAAATGGGCTTTATTTACTGTGCGAAATTGTTTGCAACTCAGTGTTTACTTCAAGTTAAAACTAGTTTCACGATTAATGCATTTCATGTTACCTATCAGTTTTCTCTTCATCTAAATGATTCTTTTTTGCTCTTGGAATGTTGTGCCTCTCATTGAAGAATTCATTCGCATCAGTTTCAAAAGAGTGCCTCATCATTGACATGTCTGCCAATCATTTTTACTAATTTTTCAAATTACAAGTTATGTTTTTGTTTATTCATGCTCAGTTTTATGTCAGGGTGCAATTAAATCTTTCTTGTTTATGCGTGTTATGAGTACATGACTCTTCTGCAATAGGAACTTAGATT
Source organism: Orchestia grillus (assembly GCA_014899125.1). NCBI lineage: Eukaryota > Metazoa > Arthropoda > Malacostraca > Amphipoda > Talitridae > Orchestia > Orchestia grillus. The sequence goes on from VOMN01002581.1 coordinate 8,381, forward strand.
CTCATTATGACAAAAACGGGTTATCTTCTCGAGTCTTTGCATTTTGTGTTCGTTATTATAAGCTTTATTGTAGAATGATTTTTTAACTACAGGATATTTTAAAGTTTGTATTTTATTAGAATTGTTGTGCGTCTATGCCGATATTTGTTTGACTGACTTTTTGATTTATTCAGAAATGAAATGCTATTTCACGACATGACAAGTTGAGCAAATTCCCGTACTTTTTTGTTGTCTGTGTGACGCTTTCTATTGTTGAATTAGTAACGCTACATTGGGGACCGTTCTATTTATCGTCACTGCTGACAGTTTCAAACATCAAGATTGATTGGCCGAGCATTCTTTTGACCATAATTGACGGTGAGCCCTGCTTTTCTGCCATGTGCCTTAATATGTCAACGTTCTTTTCTATGTTTCGATTTGTCTAAATATATTTCACTGTGTCACAATTGTAGTTATATGTGCGCTTGTGCCTCACGTGTACTGTATACTTGTTGGGGTTGGTAACCGAAGTTCTAATTCGTAAGATAATGAAAAAACCGAAATCCATTTAATTAGTAAAACCCTACAAATCTTTGTCCGTGGGTTTGAATTTCGAGTCATTATTTTGCATCTAATTAAGATTTGTTCGCTTAGTTCAGAAGTAATTCCTCTTTTACTTCTGTCCCGCTCTATTGTTCTGTGTAATTTTTCTTTGCGTTTTAATTCACGCGTTTCGGAATGGGAAATCTATTGTATACATTTGTGTGAAGTATCCTTTACAGGAAAACCTCGTAAATATATCATTTTAATCGGAGTGTAAGCAATAAAAGTGAATTTGAAATGCAACTGATTTTGTTAGATTCTTCCCGTTACTATAATTATTTTGTGAAATGAGTACAATTTGGTTTGTAGATTTTAAAGTTTTAACAGTAGAGCTGCCTAATGTGTGCAATTTCGTATTTGTTACTTGTACCTAGGTGCCTGTGTGCATTGCGGTAGAATTTGTATTTTCGATTGTTTTTCTATTCTTCCGCATGATACGTAGATTTTGTGTGTTTTGTCTATCGTATTTTATTGTTGATAGAATTTCTCTGGATTTTCTGTTCAGTTCAGTATCCGCGTCGCTAAGCAGCACGTGCTAATTTTTTATTCGTGGCACCAGGAATGTGACGTATGTCTAAGTGGCACTACTATGTTACAGTACTACTGATTTTGAGTACCCTTGTCAAGTATTCTGAGAGAGTCATTCATTCGATTATAATTTTGAAGTATGTTTTCTTTGAAGTTCACTTATTTAAGTAAAAAATGACAGTGGTGGAGACCTTCATATGATATGTGATCAGAGCTAGCATATACGAGTTTTAAAGTGTATTTTGTGCCCAATTTTACAAAGGATTTTGAATTTAAGTTCCTCCTGTCAATGTACATTTTCCTCTCTGCATTTTTATTGACGTTTTTTGTGTTCCTGAATGAAGTTCGGATTCACTTTTGAAGTTTGACTTCATTCTGACGGTGCATAATTTTTCATTATGTACCTGGAAATAAATAATGATTAGTATTTGGAATAATACTAGAAAACTTTGTTAAACTTGTTTCTAGTTTTCCTGTGTCTGGTATCGTGGGTTATTATGCTACAAAACTATGATACATGCAATTTTTTTTCATTTCAGGTACTCGTACCCTGAACACCATTTATTTTCCGATAAACTTTCATCGGAAGTACTGTATTTTTCAAAAAATTAATTATTAAAAGTGGAAGTGGTTACGTTCGACTAGAACTTTCTTGGTCAACTTCGCTTCTTACGATTTATATTTTGCGTTTCTATAATTATTTACGCTTCTTCTTAACCACATACTCCGAAAAATCATTACTTGGAATCAATTATTTCATGTTAAAGCCTCTTTTTCATATTCTCTCCAATAGAGTCCAAATTTTTCGGTTTCCACTTCTTTCCAAAAGATAGTTTTATGCCTCTATTCCTAATCAATCTCATCATTGTATATTATATCTCAATTACAATGCACCTGAGATTCCTGAGCGTTTCACAGTACTGTGCCCGTCGGTCGGTGCTCAGGCTGGCCGATATTAAAGAAAGGCATTTTGTTGCAGGGCCAATCGCTGCACCAATCGCTACCTTTCCCTCACGCTGACCAGCTCACCAACCTAACGTGCCCCATCTGCATGAAGGATTTCAAAGTGCTGGGATCTTTGAAGCGCCACTACCGCAGTCACATCAACTTCAAGCCTTACGAGTGTGAAATTTGCCACAAGCGCTTTACTCTCAACCAGTATTTAATCGAACACCGCCGAACGCACACAGGAGAGAAGCCGTACTCGTGCCATGTGTGTGGCAAGAGCTTCGCCCAAACTGGCACGCTTTATCACCACGTTCGGAATGTACATCAAATCAGCTGGACTGAAAAGCAGAACTGAAGAAATGGAGTTACACATCTTTGTGTTCCCATCACCTGTCTGATCAGTGTCGCTATTTCGTTTGCATTTTTATACTCAATATTTTGTATTCTCGTGATTCTATACTAGACTCTTTTACTTGCGTTAAGCATTACTTATTTATTTCTATTTATGTGAGTCGAAACAGGAGGGTCACAAAATGTCGCAAATCAGCAATTTCTATGATAAGAGTTTAAATAAAGTGTATTGTACATTTAAAAATAAACTTTTCTCCCGAGGTTGTTATTGTTAGTTCCTCGTAAGGAAGCGTCTGAGGCACATGGGAGTAATGCAGGTGACTCGTTTGCTAACGACTTGACTGACGCGCCAACGACTTTGACAGTTCACGCTCAAACTGCGTTAGGCTATGCCTGATCCCTTTGCTGATTGTTTCAGAAGGACCTGTCAGCGAAATCGCGAGGAGACTCAAGCAACGGAGCTGGCGGAACTGGGATGCTCAGTTCGCGTGGTATGACTGGACCTCCGTCTACTACGGGAGTGGGGGGAATGCTGCTTCCCCCTCGTCCGCTGTGGCCTCAAGATGGTAACGTTGCTGATGAAATTCTCACTTGCCCTATATGTGGTAAACATTTTCCAAAGAAGCGCAAATCGAACCTTCAAGTCCATCTCAGAACACACACCAATGAGAGGCCATTCAAGTGTTCGACATGTGGACGCGGTTTCAAGCAGAAAGCGCATTTGGAGAAACACCAAGAAAAGTCTTGTCACGTTTTGTCCGAATTCGTGCCTTACCCATTCTTCCCGAAAATGCAGTGAACGTTACACTGTAGTAAAAGAAAATGAATGTGAAATGGATACCCTAGTAAGGGATCAAGTGCATTATATTTACTCTCGCGATAGGCTACGCCACCGTTCGTGTCAGTCGTTACAGCATTGCTGTAGTCTGCGTTGGCAATTGTCACCTGCTTTCCTCACATCACACGGGTAAACTACCTACCGTCCAAATGTTGCCTAAGTTAGCACAGTTTTAACTGCCGTCAAACGGCTCTAATATCTAGATTTTATCTTTAATCCGATAGGGAAGAATAAGGAAAAACATGATTGACTTCTTAGATAGCAAATGTGACCTTTATTAGAAATATTTTACACTAATTTGTAAGTACTGTATATGTCATAGTCATTATAATAAATGTCTATGTTTAGGCACTCAAATAAACATGATTAAATCATGGGCATTTAATTCTATATCCTCATATGTATTTTCTGCTCTGGTGTCTCCCTTGTTGCACTTCACTCTCATAATGTTGTCAATTCTCTACGTTTGAGCGCTGCCCCGCCACTGCCATCCGCCCACGAGAAGCTAAGCTTACTGTTGACTCTCATTTTTTACTTCAATGATAAAACAAAAAGGTGTATTCATAAAGAACGTTTAAGTTTTCTCTTGTAATCTATTCCTCTTCCCGTACTTAGTGTTCAAGATAAGTTTAATGTTTTAAATTTGATAACGACTATGATTCCCATGGTAACTATTTCGCAGTATGATTCCCATGGTAACTATTTCGCAGTATGATTCGATAAATACTATAAAAACCCTACTTAATCGTGTACATCGTGATACCAAATGGAATTTAGCATTAAAATTATGTTCATTATTCCAATTTACAGGGTGACTCACCGAGATAGTCATCCTAATTCTGCTTTAAATGTTATCACACTGAGCAATATGAGGTGTTTTTATGGATATACATCAATGGGAGTTTTCAGATGGCTTGTTACAACGTCAACAATAAATATTGGAAGGCACTGCATTTTTCTTAAAATTTGCTGTTTTTACTGACCCACGATATTAGTTCACCATGACCATAAGTGTGGAGAAAGGCTAGTTATAGGAAAGGAAAGTTATAAAAAGAATCTTATCTCAACTTAAACATTTTTATACAAGCAAATCTTCAGCAATTGACATTGGAATTGAACACAGATGTTCCTAAACCTAAGGGTTATTCTTTAATATAATATCCTTTACATTTTATGACCTTGAAAATACATTTTTTTACTGAATCAGTCAGTTTCTTCACTGTTGCAGCTGGCACAGCTCTCCATGAAACTTTTATTGCATTCTATCATAACTCTTTTATGGAAGTATATTGCAGACCATCGTCATAAATCACTCGCTTTATGATGGACCACAAATTATCGATTGGGTTCAAATCTTGTGAATTTTGCTGCCATAGCATCAAATTGTTGTCTTTGAATCCCACCGAGGACAGATATTGCTCAGTTGCTTTGGCAGAAGATGAAGGCGCGTTGTCTTGTATAAAGGTTTAATTTTTTCAAAGTGACAAAGGCTGGTCTTCAAGTCAAGGTAGAAGACTTTCCCTCGAAAGTTTACCTTTAGAATTGGAGTTAACTTTTACACCATCGGGAACCATTACAGGGCCGATGAGATGGTGGTTTATTATCCTAGCCTACAACATTACACCACTTCCGCCTTGGCGCCTAAAACGGTGATGTAACTTTGGCATCAATTCCAACTTAGCCTTTGGACCATCCATCAGGTCCATCCATAGTAGCTCCCGCCTCATCTATGACCAGTACATACTTCATTTTTAGCTTCGTATAAGCTTTTCCCTATTGAAGTTTCAACATGATGTACTTTGAAGTCAATGGAGATTTTTTCGAGAGATCTGCCCATTGCCATTGAACCGAAAACACGGTTATGAGAAGATTTTGACACATTTTCGGAACCATCATTTGCAAATATTATTTTATTTGTAGATCTAGGATGTTTCGCAAGTCGCCACGTTATTTTTCTCAGATCTTAAGTCGTCGAAGCCTTCATTATGCCTTTATCACAATGCTGCTTCACGTGAGAAAGCCCATTCGAAAACCTTTGAACTGCCTTAACATGGCGACCTAAAATAGTAGCAATTGTAGCAGGAGAAGAACTTTTGGCAGTTACCTTGGTGATTATTATTAACGTGGGTCACCTAAAACGCAATAAAAGATAAATCAAGTGTTATATTTTTACATTTATTCTCAAGATCTAAAATAATTCACCATGAAAAAAGTGTTTCATGATAAGAAAATTACCTAGACTATTACCGTGTGTCACACTGTATTTGATATCAGCACTGTTGAACGAGCTGTACTGAGGGATCGGAAAAAATACATTTTAATTTTTGGACATCCTTCCGAGTAAATTAAAACGCCATCTTAAGAGTCGTTGTAGATACATGGCTTAGCAATGACTCAATTCATAAGTTTGTTCACAACTGCAGCGGTAGTTAGTTCAAATTTTCCAATCGTGATGGAGGAGGCTAAGTGCAATGTAATGTACCTTAATCTCGGCCCGTAATATTCGATTGAATAAAACTGGATTAATGAGGGTATTCCATGTAAATAAACAATTATTTATGCTCAGAGAACCCCTTTCACACGACATGAACAGGTTTGCGGCGAGCATTTATCACGTTTATGAAAGTTAAACTCAATTGAAGGGTGGACTTATTTGTCATAAATCCGTGCAGATAGTTATGTGATGTCATTTTGTGACGGCTGCTAGGGGATTGCTTTCGTTTCTGTGGGGCGGTTCAACAAACTTCTTCTATTGAGGCTTCTGGAAAAAGTTTAATGGCATTAGGGTGTTTTACCAAGATTAGTCGCAAGCTCTGTCGCAGGTAACGCAATGCCCTCACACGATTGTTTGTAGGACTTGGATAATCAAGTTCACTCCTCAACAAACCTTCTCTTTCCTAAGACGGGGAAATCTCCCCCATTGGTAAAGCTCTCATTCTCCGACTAATGAAGCTCAAAACTGGGTCATTTAACGTGGAAAATATTTAATCACAAGGAATCTTCAGATGCAAGCTATCTCGAAAATTATTGGGACGAGCTTTAGAATGAACTTCGTGCCTTATCCTCGCCTCTAATTAACACTGGGAGATCTGGGCCTACGGCAATTGTAATTTTAGACGAAATTAAAATTAAAAGTCAATACAAAACCTTCATTTGCCAACCCAACTACAATAGCAGCCGTAATGCGTTCGAAGTGAGGTCTTGTATGTTAGCATTGAAGATTTTTATTTTTATTAGCCTGAGCGTGATGAAGCGTTAATTGACTTGAAAGTGTACGGAAAATCTCTGTCCAGAGTTTGTCAACGAGATAACGCATTTCAAAAACTGTTTAAATTAGTTAAATCCTTGAGATGCATTGCATGTCGCTTTGCACTGGCCGATCAGAATTTAAATTTTGAATACACGGTTCCCCAAAAATGATGATGATTAGTATAAAATAAATCTCTGATAAAATAGAAAATGCTTCGAAAAGTGAGTGAAGAAGAAAAAATCACCCTGGTGAAGAAGCATCAAAATTTTATTCGTTTATGGTGTAACGCTTTCGACAGTAAGACTGAGTGATAAAGGTATGTAGATCAAATTCTTTAAGCATTAATCGAATCTTATATATTATGGATGATTGGTAGCCAATACGAACGATTCGAATCCAAGGCACAACAAAAACCAGGTCTAAGTCAGCATGTAATGAATAAACATAGTAAGCTAATAACACTTCAAGTGTTGATTGAGTGCTTGATTCACACATTCATATTCGATGATCACACTCGAACTGATAAACAAGTACAGTGCTTACAGCAAGCAACCTTGAAATAAAAGTTTGGAGTTGGTGGTACCTTCATCGTACCACCAACTGTAAACGTGTTTATTCCACGCTAAAAACTGTAACTTACTAGCCCTGAAACGTGCCGATACTTTTTTTTACCATTCTTATTCTATTTAATCTTTGAGGTACTTATTTAGCGCCTTGTATGTAAAAGCGAGTAAGTCTTACCAATGTGCGGTGATGACAAGATCACAGATCTGAGATAACCAAAACTACTCTTCAATGCCCTACAATGCTTTTCTCATAAAACGACTTCGCACTTAATATACAGAGGAGGCTGAAATACCACTATGTATATTTTTTTTGTTTCTAATACCTAATCTGAAATAGTATGGAGTAGCGCAGCTAATATAGATTAAAGTAAATAAGATAAAAGAATGATTACAGAATTACAGGTTTGAACGGGAAAATTGATAACAGAAAGATTCATTAAAGCGGATATCGAGTGTCATGGATCAAGTATTTGCGACCAAACTGATGTACCAAGCTGATGAACTAATCGTCACAGAATGCCTCGGGCAGACGTACGATACAAAAAGTTGAGTTAGTAAAATTTCTGTGTATTTTCTGTTTAGTTTAGTATCTGAGTCGCTAAGCAGCGCATGCTAGTTTCTTATTCGTGGTATCGGACTTCCGCTTGATTGCAAAATTTGAAGAGTTCTAAGATCAGATACCAACCTGAACATCAAGCGGAAAATATGATAAATAGTATAATTCAAAATCATTACCCTCACATAACAATCAAAACTATTTTTCGCAATAATCATACCATTGCCAGTTTTTTCGGGTAGAGAATCCTATTCCCACTTTAATGCGTAGCAATGTTGTGTATTGGTTCACGTTAGGCTAGTGTGATGCTACCTACTACGGAGAGATTAAACGTCATCTGCGCACACGCATTGATGAGCATAAAGATATCTCCTATCACACTGGAAAGCCTATAGCTTCACAACCTAATAGTAATGGGTTGTCCAGAAAGTTCGTGCTGATTTTGAAAGGAATAAAAAGGTTAATACATGTAAGCCTTTATCTTTAACCAACCAAATATGAACCATTTTGTTGCACAATGCGTTTTCATCTTTACTTCAACTTGAAAATACCCTTTTCCCAGTATTGCAGTGGTTTCATGGCAAAGAATCCATCAAGGTATCTTTTAAAATCATCCAAAGAATTGAAATTTTTACCATTTGGACTAATCTGCGAGGATCTGAATAAGTGAAAATCCGACGAGTAATGTCGAGTGAATATGGAGGGTGGGCTAACTCATCCCAGTCAAGCTTCAGTAATTTTGGTCCGATTTCCAGTGAAACGTGGGGTCTTGCATTATCTGATGGAAAACAATATCTTTACTGTCGGCCAATTCCTTAAGTTATTTCTTGAACTGCTGCTTTTCATTCGTCCATATGTAAGCATTATTTTTCAGAATTAAATGTCTGATTACTTAGTTAAAAGTAATAGTACAGAATTCAGTTCCAATCCCATCAGACATGGAGCAAAACTTTTATAGGGTGAAGACCCGCTTTTGGGTCAGCTTAGGGAGGCTTATGTCGCTTACTCCAGGATCGTTTTCACCGAATATTTCGGTAAGCAATTCATTTCTCATATCCTGTCACAATTTGCTTTTCATTCCGTTTATATAGCAAATCACAGATACCAATGCGCTCCGAAAGGTTCTCACTAAAGTCATGTGGCACCCAAATATAGTAGTGATTTACGAACTCGAGCTTTACCAAGTGCTCATTGACTGCAGATTTTGATAGGTTGAGGCTTACTCCCAATTCTCGGGTAGTGCAATGCGGGCTATTCTCAATTACTGTTTGGACATTCTATGTAGAAGATGGTCTGCCTGATCGCTCTATATCAAAAATTCTACTATATTCAATTCGGAACCTCGCAAACGACTTCCGACTGTTCTGTCGGGTAAAGAATCACCATAATTTGCGTACATTTCTTTTTTTGTCCGCGAAGTGTTTTTCCCTTTATGGTAACAGGAAAGCATCAACTGCCGACAGTAAACTTTTCATCTTCCATTTTAAAGGGTTACAAAATTAACACGGGTTTTAGGATATCAAACCTTCTTCCAAGAAAAGATAACTTGAACTGAGCTCTGAATGGAAGTGTAGTTAAATTTTATATTCCACACTCAATCGTGTCGTAAAATAAGTCGAAAATGAACTACTACAAATGGGCACGATCTTTCCTGGCGATATAATGATAGTAGAGACCACGTTACAGAAACAAACCATCCCATACTCAAAGCAAACTTCGAAGTAATAGCATCGTCCACCACCACAGATTTAAGAAAACTAGAAAGCCTTTTACTTGCTTACTTGGATTTACTTGGATATGTTTCAGCCGTCACGCCGAGGCCACACTGGGGTGCCGCCGCTTTGAGTGCATGGCGTGCTTTCGCAGATCCACAAGCTGTAGAATGAGGCCGTTTCCCTCTGCCGTTTGATGATAGTGAG
>VOMN01002584.1:0-18363 GCA_014899125.1 Orchestia grillus
GATGCCATTTTATTTACGGTATCCTTGACATGAAATAATATTTTTTTTCATTATCACTGGTACGGACTGCCTTATCAAACAGTCTACCTTGAATACCTTGAAGATATTTGGGCCTTCACGCCCGGGCCACACTGAGGTGCCGCTGTCTGTGTACATGGTGTGCCTTCGTATATTTTCAAGCTGTTGCATGAGATCGTTTCCCTCTGCATTTTGATGATGTTTGATGATGTTTTGTAGAGTCTCCCGATTAATTTAGAATTACATATCCGGGAATCTTCTCCTATGTAAATCCTTAATAGCATAAAATATGAGGTAATGAATAGCTACAGGAGCCAATTATTGAGCATCTCTTCGAACTAGGACCTCTGCAACTTTTGAAAGGCCCTCACTTAAAACTCGGGTACTGGAGTCCCAGGGTGCCGAGGTGTCTGGGTACTTGAATGCCAGAAAACCTGGGTGCCTCGAAATCTATGCGCCAGAAAATTTGGGTGCTTGAAAATCTGGGGGCCTGGAAACTGGGCGCCAAAATCTTTGAGCCTGGGAACCTGGGTGCATGGAAATCTGGGGGCCTGGAAACTGGGTGTCAAAATCTTTGAGCCTGGGAACCTGGGTGTGTGAAAATCTGGGTGCCTGGAAACGGGGTGTCTGGAAATCTTTGAGCCTGGGAATCTGGGTACGTGAAAATCTGGGTGCCTGGAAACTGGGTATCTGGAAATCTTTGAGTCTGGGTGCCTTGGAACCTGAGTGAGAGGAAACCTGAATGGCAGAGAACCTGGGTGCCTGGAAAATGGATACCTGAAAACCTGGGTCCCTGGAAACCTGGGTGCTTGGAAACTTGGGTGCCTAGAACCTGGGTGCTTGGAAATTTGGGTATCTGGAAACTTGGGTGCCGAGAAACCCGGGTACCTGAAAACCTATGCACTTGGAAATTTGGGTGCCTGGAAACTTGGGTGCCAAGAAACTTGGGTACCTGGAAACCTGGGTGCCGAAAAACCCGGGTACCTGGAAACCTGGGTACTTGGAAATTTGGGTGCCTGGAAACTTGGGTGCCGAGAAACCCGGGTACCTGGAAACCTGGGTGCCTGGAAACTCGGGTATCTGGAAAACTAGGTGCCCAGAAACACGTGATCCGAGAAACTTTTAATCACGCCAACAAACGACTTCAGTTCTAAACTTAGTGTACTTCTATAAAACTGACACTATTTAGGCCGCTGAAATCCTAACTACCTTCTGAAAATAAAGATAAAATCAAGATAAATGAAACCAAAGACTCGGACACACAATTTGAAGAATTTTGAAAAAGTGCTAGCAAGAGTAAGTTATACGTTTATAGACGCATTCTACCAAGATCATTTACTCGGATTAGGGACGTCCTCCCTAACGGCAAAGGAGCTGCCCTCTGCTCAGCGAATAATATTTTCAACATCCACACAACCCTACATCCCACCATGTTGCAACGAAAACAACCGCGAAAACAAACTGTCCTGGCGAGAGTATGTGGGGGAATTCCGCACAAATTGTCGAATGATATTGTAAGAAACTGATAAATACGTGCTGAATTTTTTTAATAATGTTATGAAGAACTAATACAGCCTAATGTTACAATATTTTGAGGGATTGAGACAGACCAACGGTCTCATAATGTTATAAGGATCTACGGGGGAATTTCTTCCTTAAATTCTGTTTTAATTCTGGTACCTTTAATTATTTTATATTATTATGCTGTTTGAAAAATGTTTACAAAAACTGCAAGTAAATGTTTTACATCAAGGGGAAATCAATTGATTTTTATACTCAAACTTGGATGTACTGTGTTCAGGATGAAGAAGTGTGAAATAGAAATATGTAATAGAAGCTAAAGGTAACCGAAATGTAGCACAAAGCTATCAAATAAATGGAGGATAAAGTCTCTTCCTACTGACGGACTATAGTGCCCGAATTGATCTCTTATGTATTTTATTAATAAAATATTTTTACGCTAGCCACGAGCAGCCGCAGTCATAATGAGGATGAGCGTTCAAAAGTTCACAAACTAAAGGCCCGACGAATTATGTCCTTGCTGCACTTCGAAATTTATTTTATTGGCAGACGTTTGATGGACTGCGTGAAAATTTGGCCTGATATTGCCGTCCGTGCAAAAGTTACGCCTTAATTACCTTTTAATATTTATTGCACTTTGAATATGGCTCTGTCAATCTATATTGATTGCTCAATTAAGTGAGATAACTGCTGTCGCCAAGTTAGTGGAAGCTCTTCAGTCTTCGCAGCTTTGCAAACGTATTAAAATTGATTGATTTGTTCAGAAACTTGTTTCAAAAGATTTGTTGGGTGCTCTACTAGTTAAGATAAAATTTGCTATGAGATACACTAGAACTACGAGTTAATTTTAATTTTTATGTGTTGTAATGTAGAAGCACACATTAATTTGAACTTTATCAATGACAAACTAGAATTAAACGTTGAAGTTTATTTTATGAGATGCTAGAATGGTGCACTAAACATGGTTCTCAATTTTGTGTTTAAAATATTAAAACCTTCATTGGAAATGTATTTTTCACGAAAGCTTATGACTTTATGAATAGTGGAATAGTACACTTTTGAATGACATTGTTAGGAAATGAATAATATTGCAATTTGGTAAACAAAAGCGAGCTATTTGTGCATGAATATTCCTCACAAGTGATGCACAAGGGACTTGGAGATAGGAAACAGACGGTAATGTGAAATGTGGGGAGAGTTAGAAGAATTTTAGTGGTGCATTCTAAACCCAAATCTAGGAATTAATTACGAGATAATCAATGGAAGATCATATACTATGAGTCGTGCAATTATGTCTTAAAATTTGAGAATGTTAAGAGATCGCTGAACCTATATGATGACAAAAACAGTTGAATTAGCAATTAACAATAATAAGACATGAAATAATATGAAACAATGATGCGTTCAATCGGCTAAAAGGATAGAAAGTTCATAGAACTGAAAGCTGTTAAGTCTCCAAAAATTAACGGAATGGCCGAAGGGTGCATAATAAATCTGTAAATGATGGTGATTCAACGACTAGACAAATGACTGAATGTTGGTTTTAATGTGGATTATAGTGCATTTGATTTGAGTGTGATCAGGAGGGACGGAATGCACTCGATTGCAGCGTTATTACGAGTACGAGTAACTGATTGCACTTGATCAGAGCGTTACTATCACGAACGGAGTGCCCTTGACCTGAGCGTTATCAAGAAGGACGGAGGGCACTCTACCAAAGCTTTCTTCAGGAAAGACGGAGTGCGTTGGATCAGAACGTAACTGAGAGGGACTGGGTGCACTTGATCAGAGCGTTATTATGAACGACGGAAAGTATGTGATCTGAGCGCTATTAGTAGGAACAAAATGCATGTGATCAGAGCGCTATTAGTAGGAAAAAAATGCATGGGATCTGAGCGCTATTAGTAGGAACAAAATGCATTTGATCAGAGCGCTATTAGTAGGAACAAAATTCATTTGATCAGAGCGCTATTAGGAGGAACAGGGTGGACTTGGTCCGAGTACTACTAGGAGGAACCGAGTACATTTGATCGGAGTGTTACTTGAGGGTTTAAGTGTAACAGAAGCGTCAGCCTGAGGCCCACTCGACCCTCCATTGATTTATATACATACTCTTTAAAAATTCATTGAAGCTGTTGAAACTTAATTTTTTTGACTTGTACCTGCATATTTTACCATGAGCAATGAGATTGTACCTGCAAACAGAGTACTTAAGAGCTGCATTTTTAAAATTTTGAAAAGTATGGTCATTCAATTGCAATGCCATAATAATATAATAAATTGTATAACACTTTTATGTGTGAGTCTTGTACCAATTGCCAATTCACAACGCATCTCATTCTGTGTACATTTACCAGCATTTCGAGAATTTTTCCGGAGTACATGAAATATTTCATGTACATATAAGCCGGGTATGGCCAACATTTTGAAAGCACTTGGAGCATGAGTGCGGACGCCCAATACAACCGTCTTGTATATTACACACGAGCTCCATTAACAATTCTTGACGCGTGGGAGTCCTAGAGAGACAAGAGGGAGCCACGAAGGCATAGGTCACGTAAGTGCGTCGTACGGAAAGGTATAGGTCATGTACTAGCGTCGTACGGATGGCGGTAGGAGTAGATCGACTGCTGCCAACACAGCACGTAGTTCGTAGCAAATGGCTGCTTCACTTACTGAGCACGGACGAGTTCTTTACTCACGGCTGCACCAGTGTTCGAAGCCTCTAACGCTGGCTGACCGGGCATAGATGTTTGCCCAACTCTGTTTTTATTGTATTTCAAACATTTCAAGCTCTGGTTTGCAGTAAAAATTACAAGTAGTTATGAGAAATTGCATTTTCCAGAACATTTGAGCATAGTAGAACAAAATGTATCGATAGCCAGATAATCGACTAGGTCAAAACATGTACCGAACCAATGGATTTGACTAAAATTAAAAATAAACTTTGAGTATTTAGAACCGTCACCTTTATTTCCAACCACAGCATGGAGACGATTGTCTTATCTGGAAACTAACTTTTAACGCCGTTTGTTGTATCTTGTTCCACTGTTGCATGCAGACGATCCTCAAATCTACAAGGTTCTCTGGACTCAATTTGTGCACATCAGTTTTGAATATTTGCTACAAATTTTCAGTAGGATTGAGGTCAGATGATTAAGTCGCTAGGCCACGGAAAGACGCTTCTGTTCATATTTGGGAACCATTCTTTTATTAATTCCGCCATACGTCTGGGGTCATCGTCTTGCTGAACCATCCACGTGAGCCGGCCATAGAATTTTCGTGCGCCCGGACGCAGGTTCTATACCAGTGTCTGCCTATACATTGACCTATCCGTTTTTCCACCAATGATGTAGAGTTCCCTTTCACTATGAACGGTAAACCAGTCCAACATTGCCTTCTCCATGCTAGACGATAGGAATGGTGTCCCTGGTCGATAGGAATTACCCCAGTCTCTCGATGCTTCCGAACTGTTGCCGTATCAATTGAGTGTGGAACCATAGCACGTTCAGCAATTCATCTCTACGTTAGTCGCTCATTACGAAGTCCTACTGTTGGCTTTCGAATAGTGCTGGATATTTCTTTGACTTTCGGTGTTCTATTCACTCAGCATTCATCTTCAACAAAATCTGGAGAGGAAATGATTGTGATGATAATAGTTTGTTTACATTATATGTGCTTAGGGAAGTTTTTGAAAGTTTTGTTAATAGTGTCTTAATCAAGATACTCGAATTGTGGAATGAAATAAGAATGATTTAACATAACATCAATTTGGCCAAAACTTTTGTCCTATACATTTTTTAGCTTAAATGAATTTCTACGTTCATTGAATTTTGTTTTGTTGTGTTTAAATATCATGGTAAATGAATGTTCTTTAAAATACCTTTACTCTTTACCCTAAACCAGAGCTCGAAACTTTTAAAATACATAAAAATTAAAATTTTGCAAATACTTATGCCCAGGCACTATACCTGATTTTATACCAGGTATATAGTGTAAAATTGAATGTTTTCCACACCCTCGAGGTAAACCAGAAATTTGTTCTTTTCGTACTTTAGGATGCAGGATTGTCGAACAGCGAAGCAGCAGTTAGAGAACTGGCAAACTTTACGGAGCTCTTCACGTTCCTTCAGCACAGACAATGCTGAATTCGTTCGGTACTTCGTTCAATTAACTTATTTTATTTAGAACCTTTTTAGATAGCTAAATTTTCTTCACCCAAGAATTTCAGTCGTTTTTGTCTCTTTTCATTAAACCTTTGTTTCCGTGAACATCTTTGAACATACTGGTTGTTGTTCTTTGTGGGAAGAAAGTTGCTAAGTGTTCACTATTTGTTACGTCAGATGATTTCCTGAATTTTTGATACGTTACAAGAATTTCTCTCTTGTGATGATGAAAGTATCCTTGAAATGTTGAAATTATTCCTTGTGTTATATATAAGCAAATGATCGGTAGTATATTTTTAGTTCCTCACTTTGCATTACAGTTTGATTATTGAAAAGGTTTATTCATAATATTGTGTCATTACTTTATGAGAATTTGTAAGTTTCAAACTGCGTCTAATTTAGCATCACTCATTAAATGAAAATTATAACTTACCATTATAATTTAACATTTAAACATTACACTTATTCAAATCGGTTCCGATTTGTTTTATTCAGATTTCTCTGGCCCGTACTATTTCTATTACATAAGAAAATTCTTTTTTTTCTTTAAAGTTGC
This sequence comes from Orchestia grillus, assembly GCA_014899125.1. Lineage (NCBI taxonomy): Eukaryota > Metazoa > Arthropoda > Malacostraca > Amphipoda > Talitridae > Orchestia > Orchestia grillus. The sequence goes on from VOMN01002584.1 coordinate 6,262, forward strand.
GAGTGTTCTTCAAGTCAAGTCGTTAAGGTGAGATGTACGGTGCAGTTTCCGGAAGAAAGTTTAAGGTAAAAATTTAATTACAGCCTCAGGAAGTTTAAAATTAAATCTCCGCTGTCATTCCTTCGCCTGCACCTCGAATTTATTAGGCCACTTTTGTGATCTTCTTGGGTGAGTGCAAAGGTTATTTCATTGGTGACGTTTTCACGCTTTTTACGTCAGCGTGACGTTTTTGCGCTTTAGTATGAATAAGTTAGCCAATATAGCCATCATGAAAAATAACATTACATGCGTGGAAGGAGAAAATAATTCTTAGTTACTTATAACGAACAAATCACTTTTGCCATTGAGTTATTTTCTTCTATGATGTTGATTTCACTTTTAATTTAGATTACGATAATTATTGAATTAAATTGCAATTCCTGTATTCTATTGTTACTGTAATATAGATTGAGCTACTGCGAAGAATCTAAGTCTGAAATAAGGCAAGTTAGTGGAATCCACATGGCTGCCTACACACAAGCTCGCCATGCAGCGTGAGAAAAGAAAGACTTGCTCCGATTGCAAAAAAAGAAAGATGTGCTTGCATTGGAAAAACTGGAGGACTTGCATTCATTTGTTTGTCTACCAGCTGTTGTGACCTCAATGCCAGTCAAGTCTTTTTTATTCAATGTTGAAAAAGAAGAGTTCCCTAATGACTGCTCTTCATTGATTTCCGATTTTATTGAGTTCACGGTGAACTGTTTCGGTAGAGACCTAGGCACTCAGATGTTTATTTAAGTCTGCAGTCACCCTAGAGGTAGTTTTCCAGTGATTTTTCACCTCAATGCGTTTGGACAAGGGTCTGACCCTTTTTTTAAGAGAGTTACTGATCTGCAAAATTCCCCCAGAACCACCCATCACGCTTGAGATTTTACCCTGTTTTTCAAACTCAATCGCATATGTTCAGCAGTTCTCAATACCGATAGGCCTCAAATTCGAGCTCTTACAATTTTTTTGAACTCGGTGAAGTCAAGCATCAATCTCTCTACTGCAGTAGAATCAGAAGAGAAAAATAATGTATTAATTTGCCAGTTCAAGATAAAATTGAAACGTCAATATGAATTCAAATCGATATGAGAAACATAATGGTTCACTGAAATATGTAATAAAATGGTTACGGTTTTCATTATTTTCTCCAACCCTTGTAACTGACATTAAGATAGACTTTGTATTTCCAGTAGGTGACAGAGATTCCAAACGCTCGCCATACGATTCTAAACGCTCTTCAGTTGGAAGGAGCTAAACGTATAAGAGCGTAGTAAACATCACTCGGTGCTCGAAGTAATTGACAGTTTTTTGTACATTGTTTACTGAGTAAGGCAAGTTTGGATTCCTACGCTACGACTAGCCGTGTTAATTGAAGAGAGCCCTCAAATAATTGAAGAAACCATTACAGGATTTAAAGGATTAGAGAGGCACCTGTTTCAAAGCTCAATAGAACAGGGAGCTCCTCAAATATTTGTTGCCAACGCGATAACGTTGGGCCACTTGACGCCCGCCTGCTCTGACAGGGCTGGGCAAGCGTCAGGAAGCGGCTGTTCTTGTATCTCCCTGTCAGATGCATATTTATTAGCATCATTCCACATCGGAAAAACTTTTCATTCATTCTTTTCATTCGTTAATTTTAACATTTTGTGATTCAGTTTTCGATTCTATCGCACGCCGAGGAAAATAGTATGATTGCACGCTTATTATTCATGCTAACAGCACACTGAGCAGCCACTGCAAAAATTGCAATGTTTAAAAATTTGAACTGTGAAACTTTTACTTCACAGGCGACATTTTTACTATAGAAACGTTTGAAATTCATAGCCCTTATGTAAATTAAGGACTTTAGTCACAAATATGTAACACTTCTATGTTCGTTACTGGACAATGTTTGTCTAAAAATGGGGAAGATGTTGATGGCGTAGAAAAAAGTCTGCTTGTATAAATACTGGCTTTTAATACCAGTTACATCAGCGGTATTATTTCTGATTGAGTGAAATTCATTTTTATTATCCCAGTTTGTTCCCTCAACAAGCTATTTCACTTGTTCAGCACGATTATTACCTGCGCTAAGTTTCCAGGAATTGGTCGATTTTCTCTGCAGTGGGTCTCACTCAAATTTTCCAGTTAAAAGAGGCTATCAATTGAGGCGACCCATTGAGCAAGTCAGTGCACAGCCCAAGGCACTATACATGAACAAACAAATGATACCCAGCGACCAGGACCTGCAGCTCCAGCTAACTGGCGGTGCGTGTACCGCTCGAGCGAACTCTATTATTAGTTTAGGAATGTCGGGGCCCTTGAAGCTGGTAGTTACTCGGAGACTTGATGCAGCAAGCAGTGGTTACTTTGAGCTCAAGGATCGATGCATTGCATAACACCAGTATGGCGACTCATTGTCTTCATCCTTTTTAGAGATTGTATTTTGTGTCTTGATTTACCACGGACACGTGTTGCAAAAAAGCGCGCGTACGTGATGCTCTTTCAACTGAAAATTGAACAAAGCTCTGCTGTGACAAACTATGTAGCTCAAAAGCTCAAACTATGTAAATAAGTTGACTGTGAACAAGCTAACACCGCCATTCATGTAGGAACAGCTTCTAGAATACAGTAAATTGAAGCAAATTTGTGTGCTGAAATTAAGAATTATATGTTTTAGTTAATAAACTTTGGCCAGCAAATTTAAAACTGTCAAAACAACTCAGAACCAACTTCAAAAACTTCACGGATAAACTTAAGGTAAACTTTAGCAAACTTTTACGGGCAGAAATTCTGTAGAGTGTTTAGCTAAAGAAATTCAATATTCGGCTTTTGTAGCAAAACTTGGACTGTGAAGAATTTTTCGATAAGCTGCACAACCCCAGAACCACTTGGCCGGTCCGGCCTTGCGGGTGGCTGGCCCGTACCTTGGGTGAGTTTGGATTTGTTCTTAGGAGACAACTGTGACATTTTTTTGAAATTGTCCTCAAGAAACAATGCAATTTTTTTAGAATGCGTCCTCGGGAAATCAGTAACGGTTTCCACGCTGTGAAAGATGTTACCCAACCGGGAAGTTTAGTGCCTCCCAGAGTGTCTCCAGACATCAAAAATTGACGAGTATAGTAGGTAACTACCATGTACCGCAACATATCGTCTGCTAAAATTGGCATCATCGAGCCGTTACAACTGGAAGCCACACGCACGCCACCAGCTTTGTAGCAGTCAAAGGAGTTGTCAGAATACCTCACTTGAGAGATATGTAAAACATGAAGAATCAGTCACCGGTATGGAGAGGGAGCAGCCGCGCACACGCAGGACGATCAGCCGGAGTGCGGGCCTGCAGTTACCATTGCCGCTGCTGTCAAAGCGCCACCCACAGTCGCATCGCAGTACACAGGAGTTAGAGCTAATCAGTATAGCAAGTACACATTAACAAAATTGTATAAAGGATTCACAGTGAAATTGGAAAATGGAAAATGACACCGTGAGGATCAAGTACAGACTCCGAACATACATCATGACGATAAACTAGACACATTCTCGGTACTTGCAATCAGTGTCATTTGCAATGCGGTACAAAGAATTTGGAAGGAATTGTGAAATGCTCCCATGAAGCAACGGAAAATTTAGGCAGAATCAAAGAATATCTAACGCGATTCCGAAAGCAGCGGGGCTCAAGGTACATTGTAATGTTTTATTTTAGTGCTGTTTAATGTGTTATTTGCGGGATTTGATTTCCTTTAATGTATTAGGCTTTGTGACTTTGCTAGCGATTTATTTATAGTGACCTGATTATCCATATTATTTGTGCTAACATTTTGCTCATTTCTCGCTGAGCAGACATGCGGGTTCCATATGGTTTTCTGTAATTTGCAATTTGGTTGGCCATGGCATTATTACAATAGTGAACATGCTACATTCCACTGAGTGTTCCACTCCCTACTTCTGTCGTCACAGGGTGCTTTGCATCTGTTGTGAGAGCACTGAAGCTACCTCTCAAGCCTAAGTGATCTGGTTGGTTTAACGTGGCGTAATTTTTTATAATTCATTGATTAATTCCAACATTCATAAATTCTGCTAATTGTCAATTCAGTGTCATTGTCATTTACCAATCGTGTCAATGCAGTCATAATTTATTCTTGTTCATTAGGCTCGCAAACCACTCCATTATATATAAACTTTTAATTCCATTTTATACATACTTTTGCACGGCAAACTAGATATCGCCACATTTGCTCACGTCCAAAAGAAGAGTAACGACAAAATAAACGACACTAAAATGAAGCAAAACGTAATTCTAAATTCGTTGGCTTAGGAAACGAATTTTCGTGTTTGCATCAAAGACGTCAAAGAGCTGAGTTATTTCTTGATGTGGCCACTGTTTATTACTCATCATAGAAAGTAAGAAGGGTTCAGTTGATACTGGAAAACATGATACAATTTACGCACTCTTCACTGACAAATGACGCTAGTCTTGATGGATGATCAAGTGCAAAAAAAATTGATCTCGTCTTTTTGTGCAGATACATAAATTACTAGGTAGTATCGCGAGCAGAAAACTAGGAATACCGGAGAAAAAATTAGATTTTAAATAATAAGTCAATGGGTAGTCCTGCGTATCATGGACCTTAAAGATGAACTGAATTTCGATCAAATAATGTAGATTTTTTATATATATGTATTGGTGTATGGTATATACAGCAAGATAAAACCCATGTATCAAGACGCCAGTTTAACTCGGAAAATGAAATATGGAAAAAAAAATTAATATCAACAAAAAACACAATTTCCTCGCCGTAGTTCATCAGTCAATTAATATATTGGGCTTTCTTTCCAGAAATACGAGGTGGAGTTCTTACTGCGGCAGGTGTGGGTCGACTCCAGGATGGAGCACGACGATAACGACCGTCACTCCTACCTCAGCGGAATGCACCATGTGGTCAGTAGTGCTTTCGGGTCTTGCATGTTGTTGTGAACACTGATGTTAGTGTGATAGAACAGGGTAACGTTGACAGTTGTGGTGTACCCTGATGATAGTACGATGGAACGTGGTAATGTTGGCTTTTGTGTTGTGTGAACTGATGGCAGTGTGCTGGAAGATGGTGATATTTGCAATTGTGTTGTGTGAACCTCTGGAATAAGTGTAAGAAATTGTTTACGTGTAAAATATAATTAAATATATATCACGTTTTAACAATTAAGTAATTTTATCCTGAAATTGTATTGATATGCATTTCAACAATCAATCCTAATCAATGCTGACGACCTAGACTCAAGGCTTGAGAAATGAGAGACCCTCTCTACAGGCAAGACACTGACATATTTCTGCTCTCTTCGTTGACGGCTTCGACCACAGTCCTGCTCTTTTTGACATTGACCTCCTGCGGCTGAAGTTTACTGACCACTTTTAGCTCCTGCCTGCCATGCCAAAATGAAGACAGGAGCGGTGCTTGGCTCACTCTGCTTGTGTTAAATATTACAACTCGAGGTTATCGCGAGCCGGAATGTGTAGGAGTTCGTTATGCTTCTCAGTAGCCAAGGCATGATCCCATTTCGTGTACGTTGATAACTGTGGTGAGTGAGCGAAAATTTTAGTTATTTACGCTGTCAGATGTATTTTTGGTCGCCAATTATCACATTAGGTATTTGTAGACTTGGAGCTAAATCGCAGCCCTTGTAAATGAGCTCGAGCTCATAAGACTATTTGTACAGTTTACCCTGAAATCAGTATTTGCAAACAAACAGAGAAAGCAGGGACGTAGGATGAGAAGTTTGTTAGCCCGCCAATCAAAATGGGAATTTGATTATATTGGTAAGATTAAATCGACGATTTAATTCGGTTATTTGTACTGAAATGACCCTGGATGTTAATACCCGCAAAGGAAAATAAGAAAATTATGAACACCAGAAGATGACATATGAAGCAACGTTCGAAAGTAAAGAGTTACAACTCAATAACTGATCAACGAAAAATAATTAAAGCACACGTAGACAGAAAATCTTAACGGCAAAACTTTCTTCTTGTCTTTGTACTGAACAATAAAGCGTACTCGTTATCTTCAAGCAAAATAGCTTGTCAATACATAAAATAGCAAGACTTATTGTTGTCGTCAAGCAAACAATTAGAACTGCTTGTTGTCATTACGCGGTATAGCAAGACCTACTTGTTGTCATCACGCAAACAATAACACCTGTTTGTTGTCATTACGCAGAACACTAAAGCCTACTCTCTTGATATCTGATTCACAAGAATAAGTTACTTAGCTAGCATGCGAAAATCGAACCCAGCATTTAATCGGTTACTTAGCTCGATGCATTTGCCCAGTTAGCAACTAAGCTCCCACAACAAAAAAATTAATCACATATTGTTTTTTAAGCTCCAGTTATTTATTACGTTCTTCAATCGGTTTTCAAAGTTGTGAACGAAGTTTCAGTTAAAAGAAAGTACTAAACAGGCATCCGTCTTCATTCAGAGCTGGCAAAGTATAAAGTTTTTTTTAGTTGCTCCACAACGATGGGACGAAAGCAACACGTCTCAGAGTGGAAAAAATGGGTTATTGCATTTGATCGGACTAAGGCATACCTGGAGAAAGAAATAAAGGAATTCGTTGGTACTTCATAGCAAACTGTTTCTCGGGTCTACCAATAATGGAAACATTCTGATACATACAGCAATTCAAGGCAATATTGTGGTCGGAAAAAAGTTCAAAACCATTGACCACCGCAGCGTGTCCAGAGTTGCTGACAGGAATCGCTTTGCCTCAAGATTAGAACTACTGCGAAACGTCCGTGTTGGCCCTTCAAATGTTTTTTCTGAACCGACCTGGTAAACGTTAGGACACTATTAGATTTAACGCTGCGCAGAATGGCCTCAATTATTCGTGCTCGTGGACGTCATACACTATATTAGTCACGAGTGACTAATTTTTTGTCCGGGGAGTTCAGTATTTTTGCTACTCAGTCATCGGAATGATCCGCGTTAAATTTAGTTTTTGAAGTATCAAATTAAAACCATAGTCGGTAAGTTTTTGCCTTGACTTCTCATATTCAATATTAGTGAACTATTGAGGCAGTTTGAAAAAGTTCGAACGTGTTAAATAAGCTATCCATCATCGTTGTTCCATTATTATTAAAGGTGTATCCGATCATTTCGAACATAGAGCGCTACGCAGCATAATTTGTTTTACCTGGGTTACATAAACAGCAAGAAGACGTGTAAGGTTCCAATACTCGCTGAGACACACTGGAGACGTGTAAGGTTCCAATACTCGCTGAGACACACTGAAGACGTGTCAGGTGCCGATAATCGCTGGGACACACTGAAGACGTGTCAGGTGCCAATATTAGCTGAGACACACTGAAGACGTGTCAGGTGCCAATACTAGCTGAGACACACTGAAGACGTGTCAGCCGCCAGTACTCGCCGAGACACATTCAATAGCAAATGTAGACAACATGGTCGCCCGCTTGTCTATAAATGACAAATTTCACGGCACGTCAGGACCGTAGGCGATGAGTAGTTCGATAAAGCTTTCCGATAAGGCATAAAGCAGAGCACTCTGGATCTCCAGCGATCCAACGCTCAGAAGGAGAAGCAGCTTCTGTTTAGAAGACTAGAATAAACGCCAGCTCAGCTAAATTAACCGATTATTATCAACAATCACTGTGATACTTCTGCAGCACGAACTGCCTGAGGCGTAACGTTCACGCGCACCTTAGCTTCTCCTGATGAAAGAATGATTAAAAGAATGAAAGAATTTGGATGCAGTACTAAAAAGTATGCCAAGAAGCCCTTACAGTACAAGGAAAAACATCAAACACTGAAAGACATTTGTTTCACTTTATGGCGTGAGAGATTCCAAGTGGTTAGAGACAGTCGTATGGATTGATGAGTCTCGATTTTGTGCTTTTAGTAATGCCCCTTGAATGCTGCATTGGAAGATCATGTTAGAGAATTTTACCAAGTTTCATCAAAACAAAAGTGAAGCACGGGTATGGGGGTTTAATACTTAGGGTAATGTTAACGGTAAAGCTTATCATACTAATGATAAGCTACAAATTTGGCGCTCTTTTGGTTTTGTGTCAGTTAAATTGCTCATTGACCATACACATGGTATACATTATCCATCTTTTCAAAAAATTATTAAAATTAGTTTATCTGAATTCTTTTCAACACGATTGTACGTATCCATTTGCAAATATGTACCCTAGGGAAAATGTGTGCCTTAATGATGATACTTAGCTTTGGACTGATAAGTATCCTTATGCTAATACGAGCCCTGGTGATGATCATAAACGTTAGTACTGTTAATTTTACCATGCTGTTCGTGTTGGAGAAAACGTTTGTTTTCGAATGCGTTGTTCACTTTCATATTTTTCCTTCATTCAACCACGTTATCAATAATTCTTTAAAAATATCATTACTATCAGCAAGGGAAAACTATTTTATCATACATAACATTTTCCATTGAGCCAGTTATTCGAGTTGTCGATTATTGGACCGGCCGAGCTGGTGATTATTCAGTGATGATCGACCCACTGCAGTGTGGGGAGGGTGCAGAATTGGGGTCGAGTCGCTCAGCAATGCTTGATCTTCCTCTTTCTCCACTAACTCGCTAACGTGTGACATTTCATTGCCATCACATTACTTATATATATATATATACCGTACATCACTATTTTTTAATAAGTGGCCAAGCTAAGTGACGTATAAAACACTACATTTTTAAATTTACGTCTTGTACGAAAAGCGAGGATAACGTACATTCCATGCTGTTGAAACAGAGTGAAGGTTCAAGTGTAGGTTCAGAATACGCCCCATGAAGTTACCAGTGCTGTCGGAACGGGAGTGTCGGAAATGAACTAGGGCCTCATTTCAAACTAGGTGTATCATTGATACCTTTGATACCCGTACTTAAGGCTGCGCTTCACATTAGCACTTTGATCGAATACGGTATTTTATAAGTCGCCCTAACACCACACGGGGGCTGCAGGCCATGTGCTGTTCGTCCCACAGGGCTTGTGTCGAGTCCTCCTGTTGCGGCCGTGGGGCGCGAAGCAGTTTTATGGTCCCGTGGACGGGGTGATTTGAATATATTTGCAATGCAGGGCCTCGCGAGCCGGCCAAGGAGACATGAGCGAACAGCGGTGTGAGGCTACAGCTGGGGGAGGCTGGTAAAAGACGAGTTTTGACCATTGGTGATGGCCGTAGATCAATGGAAAGCAACGCAGTACTGACAATTTAGAAAATACAAAATTCCAGTATTATGTAAAAGAAGTATACGAGACGATGTAGCACGTGGAAATCGAGCGCCGGAATGCGCCAAATATGGGGAGTCGTCGGTGTTATCAATAAGGCAACTGCGCCTTTAGAAAATTTTTGCACACTTTTTGAAAAGGCAAAGAAATTGTTAGGTTATCTATTAAAAAAATAGAAAGTTAAAAAACATGCAAGCACAGTTGTACACAGTACGTAAAATATATGTTGTGTATATTTAACAATACAGTACATATATTTTGCTCATATATATATGTCCTTAGAAATATGCAATATATGTATGTATCATTGCATCTTCAGAATAAACTGTCCAGCGTTTCTGGTGTATGTATGTGGGAAGGTGGCATTCAGTTTTGGAAGTATAATTTAGGGTAGAGTTATTAGTGAATGACATCAATACAAAACATTGCACTGTTTTGGCTAAGCAATCGTTATAGGATAGCCAATATCAGCAACATATGAAAGAAAATCTACAATCGCCAACGCCTTAAGGTAAACATATTTAAGCGTAACTTGCGACCTAAGGAGAAAGTGGTTAATGGCTTACTTTAAGAGTTCCCGTAATCAGATTATTGCCCCATGAATTTAGCGTTTCAGACTCATATTTTGCAACACTCGTCCGCTGAATTCTATGATCTTTTTATGTCCACTAATTATAATTCAGCCTGAATGTGACTGTGACAAAGACTGCTCACTCCGTCTTAGTGGAAGGTCGACAATTCATTTTTTAGCTTTTGAATACGTCATTCAGTGTCACGCAAGCTCTCGGTCATATTAGACATGCCTTTTAACGAAAATGAGCCATTTCCATTTTTACGGCCTCCGGATGCATTGTTGCATGTTAAGCTAGGCTTGAAGTGTTCAAATTCAACGCTTTTAAAATGTTTTTTTCTTCACCGCCATTAACTCCTCGAAAAAAAATATATATTCCTAAATTTTTACGAGTTATCGAGGATTTCTTGGTCACCCACTGAGTTTTTCTTACAGACTATTGACCGAATTTTCATTCTAATAATAGTGGTGTCGAACATGAATATTTATTTCGAGTTTTTTCCGGAAGATTGAACATGGCTGAGTTTCGTATAACAATAGAAGCAATGCACTTCAGATGCAATAAATCGAGCCGCATTTGAGGCAGCCAAATCGAGCTGATAAGGATTAAAGCGTTGCAAGATCGAACAGCTGCTGAAACATGTCGGCAGTAGCCGTGCTCAGGTTAAAAAGACTGCACTGCATCCACTGACTTCAAAGCTCTTAAAAATGAAGTTGAAGATTTGTGATAAAATCACATTAGGCGCTGGAAGATAGCGGCATCTGGATCCAACTTTAGCTACTGAACTGACAGCCCAACTCTAAAAGGCGTGGAAGTGTCTGCATTCACACGTAGCGATCAACTTAGTTCTGTGTCCACGAAAAAAAAGCGGCAAACAATAAATAAACTCAGCTGAATCTTATCTTAGAAGGCAGCCAGTAACCTGTGCTCTAATTTAGCTCTCGGTAGAAGCGTAGTTCAAAATATTCAAAATAAGCGTTTTTGTATTTGAGATAAAAATAAGGTAATAACAAAAGGTGCACAGCTTTCAGGCAGCTACAACTCTCAGTTATTTTTTGAGTTGGTTTTTATTACACTGACCACAGGAATCAAGTTCTAGGTTGATTAATCTAGAAATTGATAGCCTATACTTAGAGACATAGTGTTCCATTGATAGTATCTGGGTCCAAAACACTAGTATCACATTTTATAACATGAAGCCTTCGTCCTCTTAACTTCCATAGCGTCTTATGTTTTGTCGACGAGAGGTTGGAGGTATGAGTAAGGCTATCCAAATTTTAACTTGGGCTTCTTGAGATAGGATTTTCACACAATGAATATTTGTGGAAGCGTAGCCGTGAAGTGCGATTTTCTGTACGCTTGATAGCTTTCTCAATATTTTAAGTTTAGTTTATGCGTTGGCACTTACTCCTGTCAATTTGGCTTAAAATTAAGCTTGAGAACGCTGGAAAAGACAAGGAAAGATTTTCAAAATTTTAATTTTGCTTTACATAGGATTATGAGGATTAGGGATTTCGTTGACTGCACTTACGCTATGACCATTTCCACAGCACGACATTTGGTTGCCCGACACCTTCTTTATCAAACATGGCGACTTCAAGGAGCCCCTCACTCCTGACCACATTGCACTCAAGATCTACAGGGACGGCACCGTCGACTACACCAGAAGGTGGGTGTGTCTTAGAGTGCAAGAGCCTGCATCGCGCTGTGTATCGAACTTTCCGGGTTTTAGAGTTGCAAAACCTATCATCGTTCCGCTACAAAAATTTTGCCAATGTTACGAGTGACCATATGAACTTTTGTGAGGTGAAATTATCGTGTATTGTTGACGAGTGCTAAATTATTATCGAGGATGTTTTTTGAAATTTTAAAAACCGCACATTCAATTCAAATAAAACTTTCATATAACGTCGAAGTTAGCATCGAAGTTGGTGTTTATTTGTAACGTTTAATGTGTCTCCGAGCTCCTAGTCCTTACGGAGCAAGATTACTTTGTCTCACGCCAGCTTCTTTGGGATAAGTTTTGGCGTGCCAGGTCTGGAGAGAAGTTAATTTCACGGTGTTGCCACCACAGGCGCCACCTCATCCTGTCCTGCATAGGCAACTTGAACATCTTCCCCTTCGACGACCCAGCTTGCACATTCGCCATAGAAAGCAGTGAGTATCCTGGCAAGCAAATTTACCAAATAGCCAGCTCATCCGTTTAGGTATCACTGCCGGTCGTCTTTAACACGTTGACTCCGATTCTCCACACAGGTAAAATTAC
>VOMN01002585.1:0-11582 GCA_014899125.1 Orchestia grillus
TGTTCTTATAAGACGACGATGTAAAGGGCAACAGAGATGGAAATGACGAACATGAAGAAAAGGAAGGAGGCCCTGAGGTGAGTGTAGAGGCTCCAAATGAAGGATACTGAGAAGAAGCTCTGAAACTTGATTTCCCCGCCGAGCTGGGACAGTCTTGGCTAACCCGAGGAGAGTCCAAAGAGACAGCTACATGCGAAGGGGATTCGAAACTAACATAAGGGATAGAGCTTGGGTCAGGGCTGTATTCTACTGAGGAAACTCGGGAGCAACCACTTGCATCAGAGGAATCGAACAAAGCCCAAAAAATGGCTTGCTGACACAGAGTAGATGGTGGAGGAAGCTCACACGTGGGTGTAGATGGAGGCGGCGGCTCATGTGGTACAGCTTTCTTGATGGTTCTTTGTAAACTAGGGATCTCGGAAGTTTGTGTTGCTGCGGATTGAGTGACAATCTTCCTACGTCTCTTTCTGTTTTTGATGTCAGGCGGGGCTGCAAGGAATACGTTACTAGAGTAGTTGTCCTCAAAAATTTCCTTTTTAAGGGATTCCGGACACGTGATGTAAGGTTCGCTGGAAAAAGTAGTTAAGCAACCATTCTGTCCTAGTGTTGTGTTTTAACTAACATTTGTTTTGGGACGATCACATATGCTTTGCGATGTGAAATCTATAACGCTAGTTTTACATGTAAGACATTTGCTTTTGACTTCGGTCGTCTGTGACGAAGCTGACTTCAAGACGACTTGGCAACCGATGTTTCAGCCTTCAATCTTCCAGATTGTGATTCTGCCTCAAATTTGCTCTATGTTTCCTGATCTTTACATTCGCCAGGGGAGTATGGATGGAGAAAGAATTCAATCGATACTTTTCGTCAGATGAAGAGTCTGGAAAACTCCAAACTTGTTTCGTATTCCTCTTGATGCGTTCTCTATTCTTTGTACTTTGAGTCTATGCTCTGTAGTTGCATATACTACTTTCTTGGTCAAATTCAGAGGTAGGCGCTTTTATTAAACCTAAAATCCCATGTCTGCTGACAGAGCGTAATCCTGTTCATGTTTGCGTGAGGGATAGTCGACATCAGGTACTAGTTTAGTAAAGCTCGAAGATTTAGGTCTCTGCGGCCGCATTCTGGGAACTGATGCGTTCTTCGTATTTGCTTTTGTGGACGAAGAGATGTCACCCTTTGCACGATTTGCAACTGCCTTTCCATATTCACTCGCAGATTTCAACGACTGAATATCTTCTAGCTCGTGAATTCGAAGTCGACTCCGTGACACGCCGGGATGGAACGAAGACGGAAAACTGGTAGATTTTCCGCGGAGCTCCTGACTTTGGTTGGAGTTTTGTGTCGAGATTGGTTCCCACTCAGGAATGGTTCTTTTATGCTAGTCTCTGAGGCCTTCTTGGTCACATTATTAGTCTCTTGAAATGCTAATGAAGGATCCAACTTATTCCTAGTGAGCTTTTTGCGGACGGTAGTTGGTCGAGCGGCGACTTCATTGAAAGGTTCAAGCTCCAGAACATTAAGTTTTGGGTGGTTGTCCCCTACATTCCTAGGCACGGCTTTGTCATCAAATTTGGCGCATTTATCATCCAACCGAACGTATGTGTCTTCATATCTAGTGTATTTGTTCTCATGTCTAACATATGGGTCATCAGGTTTAGCATATTTTTCTCGTTTCTTGCGAAGTACTGATTTCGAATCCGAAGTTGAACTGTTAATGACTGTTGGTGCCGGAGTAGAACTTGAATTACGAACATCAAAGTGTTTTTGACAGGACCTTTGGCTCCAATTTTTTTCACTATGTTCTTTTGTACCCTCGCTGTCGTTGTCAAACACAATAGGGACTTCAGGATCAGGTTTGTTCAGTTCGCCTTCCCAAAGCCGCTGCAAAGTTTCGAAATCGGAAGAAAACTCGTCTTTGGTGCACGGGTGAAGGTCAACCGTCTGCAAGCCCTCGGGAGGTTGGCAGGTATTCAAGATATCAGGATGCGACGAAGACGACTCTGCAGCACCGGAATTTGAAAGACTTTTGTCACGCTCTGAAGCATCACTCAACAAGAAGGAAGATGCTGATCTTCTTTGGACGTTCGGGAACCGCACTGGCAAACTTGATACTCTGGCAGTTTCTTCACATTTTTTGCCAATATTTCCAGAGGCAGGGACAGGGGAAACTGGAGAAGTAGGTACAGACGAAGATTTTCTTGCGGCTTGGAAATGGAAGTTGAGGAAATTCTGACGCGTAGAGACTGGCGAGACAGGCACAGACGAGATCAAGGTTTGAGGAGAGGATGTGATTTCCTGCGAGGAAATTAGAGAGAAAAAGTTAAGGTGGCACAACATGGAGCACAGGGTCATGAAACTTGGGATTCATATTTCCTTGTACTGATCAAGTATAGTTTTCTGGATTAAACTGCAATTGAAGTTGCTTTCATGTGATTTTGTGTTATTAAGCAAATATGAGTACTCTATCCATTGCCTTTGCAATAACGTTTTTACACTGTAACGAGACTTCAAGAACACGACGTATCCCGACGCACAAGGTGCCCTGCCAAACTCACGCTGGCATTCCATCAGCAAGCTCGTTAGCATCATCACAAAATATTCGACTCTAAATTTATTCCCCAACACGATCTTGAAATACATCGTTTGGACATTTCACAAATATCACTGTTATTTCTTTTCAATGTTTTAGGTGCCAGTAAAATTCTGAAACTGCGATAGTTTAGTCAGACCGTGAATATTTTGATAAATAGAATAGATTGAATGTTAGCTTATTAATTTTGTATTCCGTTGCCAGCAGAGCGCTGTCAAGATATACGAATCTTGGAATACTTGAATCATTAATTTCGCACTCAATTCTGTTTTGAACAATAGCCAAAACTCGTCCTTTTTGAAAGCACGGAGTACGCAGCGCGGTTTGCAATCTTAGGACCAAAAAAGACTCCATTATAACTTTTGAAATATCCGAAGGATTTTGAAACACTGAAACCAACAGAATCATGAAACAAGTTTTATTTGAATCATTTTTTATGTGTGATATTTTTACTGTACGGAGCCTGTGCATTACGGTTCCAGTGGTCCAATTCAATGGATCTCAGCCTCTATAAAATCCTATCTTTATTTTCTTTTTCGACTAAATGTTTTATTTGCATAACTATGCAAATTTTAAATAAAATGTATGAAAATGGTTTACTTTTTAGGGTACTTTTCAGAAAATGTCAACCGAGACTGAAGAGGGCCACGTCCGGACGCCTGTTGGGGCAGGTCGTGGCCACGCGTCCCAACCTAACGAGTCTTCAATGGATGTAATTATCGCTCGAAATTGTCAGTACTAAGGCAACTGTGTTCAGTGTGTCTAATTAAATCTATTACGAAACTTTAGGGATAAATATTCACCCCTTAGCCAGCAAGAGGCACTTTAGAGCTACTGTAGAATTCTTTCACAAGACCATGTATTGTCGGCACTATGTGTTAGAAAGGTGTACAGAAGATGTATACATAAAACCTTGTGATATCTGTGCTTTGTGTGCCACAAACGTAAAGTAAGTTTCATATCATAGTTAATATCTTAATTTCTATGATAAAGAATTGCTTTTGTTGCTACTACCTTGCAGAAAAGAGATAATTTGAGGAAATAAGTAAAAGGTATCGTAGTTATTCTTTCTCTGCCCTCAACAAGCAGGGAGTACTTCCCTTGGAAAAGGAAGTTTAAGCCCCACATTCCCCACATCCCTCACTACGCCAGTAGTTGTAAGGCATTGAAAACCCAACGGTAAAATGTATTGGAATTAATAAAGGTTCTTAATAAATACACAAGAAAGTCTTCTACTTCAAACGTAGATTGATAGAGTAGTAGCATAGAGAGATTCTTGTGGTTTGTCATGTAAATAATTATTGCATATTGCAATTATCTCCCTCTTTCCTACTCATCAACACTTTTTAGCTCGAAAATGATTTCTCGCGAGTTCATTGGACTGATATCGTGAAAAAATCAATGAGACATTTAATAAAATTTAAAAAGCAAGAAAAGGTAATCCTATTTAGAGTGATAACTCACATTAGGAGGGAGACTCATGGGCAGACAGCTAGGAATCTCTTCCCCAGAGGCCGCTTCTCGATCCCTTCACTGCTGGGCGCCATCTTGCAGGGGAATTGCACTTAAAAAGTCATGGTACCCCACCCGTTTTCTATGCTTGGATTCGAAGAAGAAAACGTGAGATTGAAGAAAACAGACCTTTCTGTGAGGCTTTCTTTTTTGTTTGGGACCACACGAACCTCTTTCGAAGATTTGCCGTCACGATTTGAGAAATATATACGTATGTTTTTTAGATTATACGTTTCATATAATTTGACACGGCATCACGGGACCCACACTCGCACTAGGAAAAAGATAGCGAATTTAAAACCGATCCACGGGCTCAACTTCTCGCAATAATAATTAAGTTCAATTATTTTTGTGTGTTAGATATATACTTAACATAATGCACATCAACGCAAACCACAAAACAACACAAACACAACACAACAGCACACAACAACACAAAACATGAAATAACACAAACGCACTCCCAACACAAACACAATACAGTACAGCACACCCAACACAAGCATACAGAGAAACCACAGCACACACAACACAAATATACACATAACACAGCATACACGATACAAAAACTCACGTTATAGCACTCGCAACACAAGCACATTTACAGCACAGCATACATATCACACACAACACAGCCCATACAACACGCAACACACGACACAAACACTCACAACGCAGCACACACAAAACAACATTTCCAACACAAACACGTTCACAACACAAACACAACACACAACAGCGCTCACAACACAAACACAACACACCACAGCACTCACAACACAANGGTTTAAACTTCCTTTTCCAAGGAAAGTACTCCCTGCTTACGTGAAAATCCCTTCGACTGATCCGAGATTTGAACCAGGGTCCTCTCGGTTACGAGACCAGCACGCTAGCAGTACGATGTGGAGCCCACGTGGAGCCCCCATAACACAGCATACACGGTACAAACACTCACGGCATTGTACTCGCAACACAAACACACTCGCAGCACAGCATACATATCACACCCACACAGCCCATACAACATACAACACACAACATGCGACACAAACACAACGCAGCACACACAAAACATTTACAACACAAATACAACACACCACAGCGCTCATAACACAAACACAACACACCACAGCGCTCACAACACAAACACACCACACCACATCGCTCACACCCCAAACACAACACACCACAGCGCCCACAACACAAACACAGCACACCACTTGACGCCTCGCCAACTGGGCACGACAACGGCGCACGCACAAACGCACACACGCCCGCCTGCAACGTCTTTATTCTTGTGTGTGTTTGTTGTGTCTGTGTGCGTGCGTGTGCAATGTGCGTTTATGTGCGTATCAGTGTGTACGTGTGTGTGTGTGTTTGTGTGTGTGCATTGCGTTTCTGTGTCTGTTGAGTTTAAGTGTTGATACGTCTAGCTGTGTTTTTATGTGCACGTGCATGTATGTACGTATTTTCACAGTGCGTGATCATTTTTGACATTTTACACGTTTCTCCGAATGAAATAAATCGGAAACGAACGTTTTCATCAATACAAATCTAAACTGAAAAAATAGACTCCGTAATAACAGGTCGATGAAACATAAACTGAATAGAAACCTTAATAAAATAAAATAAAAACTCTATAGATTTTGTTTCTGCTAAAATTTCCGTTCTTCAATCACTCTTTCAACCATTTCGTTACTATTTTTAATATTACTATTATCATCATCGTTATCATTATTATCATTATAAATATTTTGGTATTCCAATTAGTAGGTCTTCGATTAATATTACTCGTACAAGAATACAAAAACAAGGCAGATGGAAACATAGTGATTCAACACAGTTAATCTTTTTTCTTTAAAACTTTTGAGCAACATATGCCTCATCTTTTTGAATTTCAGGCACCGTCAGCTATTTTTCAAATCTATTTCTCTATCATTCTATTTAATCTATCAGTGTAATATTAAATCTCCACTCATCTCGCGTGTTTTCAACCGTGCACCTCTTCAGGAAGAACACAGGGCGGAAATTCAGAGCTCATCTCTCAGTAATTAAATAATGGTTTTCCATCGTATCATGGCTACGGTTCAATGGGACTAAAGGGAATGAATTATTTTCTCTGGCTTTGGAAATTCGTTACAAAATGTAAAACAGTCAATAGAGGTTTCAAATGGACTTTGAAACAGCACCCTAACGTGTCACAGCTGGTCTAGTTTAAGTCTAAAATCCTGAATCGTAAAAGCACTTTTCAAACATAAACAAGGCCAATAAAGCTATTAGCGTTCATGTTATCGAATTTATTTACTTTGCTCAGCATAACGACGACTAAAAATTTCATGAACGCATGACGGAGGTGAAAACTGAGCTCCCTGATGGCATGAGCGTTGTACCTCACCCAGTGTTGTACCTCGGACCTACCGAAGTACATCAGAACTCTTTTGATATTTTTAAATCAACAAAACTGTGTTTTCTAACAATTTGGTTGCAGGTGGGCTTTCAAAAATATCCACACAGGCCAGGACCAGCTGATTTATTTCGATCGGCAATTTCTTTTGAACTCTTTGCTATTATTCAGTTATTTCGTTTGTATAAGATAATCTTTCAATTTTTCAGACATAAAAGTTATGGGCTTTATGAAATATTCGAGGCACGCCCCGCGAAAGTTCCCTTTACATCCCACCTTCTTGTTGCGAGGTATTCGTGTTTTCTCGCCAGCCCATTTCTTAAGAATAAATCCAGTTCGATATAGATAACATGATCAGCCAGTTAAACTGAGCCCCTATGTTTAAAATGGTTCAGTTCAACATACATCTGTCCAATCTACCCACCCTAATTGGAGTTTATTTTTTTACTGGTATAAAGCCCCAAGTCATGAATGACGGGACTTGATATATTTATTTTAATTGAAGGCTATATTATTAGAGAAGCAGGTAATGAATTACAAGGGTTCCCTATCGCCTTCTCCGATATAAACTATTCATGATGAAACTGCGCTAGTGAGATTGTTTTCTACATCTTTACAATTCATTTCCCTATTGCAATTTTTTAAAATATTTCTCAAAAAATAAATATAGAAACACGTAATAAATAAAAAATAAATACACGCCATATATAGAAAAAAGGAACAAAAACTTTCCAACAAAATATCGTCGTAAAATACAACTCAACCGGTCTCACTCCAAAAAAAAAAAAAAAATACTGGAGAATAAGACTTTTTTTGCGTGTCTGCAGCATGTCGCGGACGCAAGTTAATTCAGCGGTCAACACTTTATGTCAATTTTATCATACCCTTGAAATAAACTACACTTCTGTGAACACAGGCATGACCAACATGCGCGTGTGAAGTGGTGTTGGAATTATTCTCCAGGTCGTCACACTGATATTTTAAACTTATTAGCCGGGTTTGCATATATACACAACACCAGCAGGAAGAAACGAGGTCGTTATGCTAAGAGTGCGCAGCGACGCACCACCTCCCATCACAAAGGCAGCCACTGCACTGACCTCTTGCCAACTTAAAACCAAGAGAACAAATTTATGAATCATTAGAAGGTGCAAAGCTTGCCCGCAGCTCACACGCATGGAGATGCCACCTGGCGGAGGTTTATATAAACTTTTCTCGTATTCGTCGACTGATACCATAAAATGGAAATCAGAAAAATGATATAACGAGTTATGAACATCATTTGAAAATTAGGGTTCGTGAGATTTTCTGTATTATGAGAGTACTCGTTAGAATAAATCAAGTACCGGAGCGCCGTTGTCCAAAGTGCCACCTTCCTAAACTATATGTACGAACTTATGTGTTCAATTAGATAGAGCTACGGCGATACTACCAATTATTATAGCATGAAATATTCCAATTTTCTCCATCACGTATGTCAAGAGCACTATAATTGATGTCTGTAATATATATCATCTTACGGTCAATAAATTGAAGGTTCTCTTTAGTTCATCAAATACGTTAATGTATCGAAATTCAAGCTCAAATTTCCAATTTGAATATTCAAGCCATTTTCTTACTAATTTAGGACGATGGTAGCACACATAATTAGTACAAATGAGGGCGATGGTAGCACACATCATTAGTACAAATGAGGGCGATGGTAGCACACATAATTTGTACAAATGAGGGCGATGGTAGCACACATAATTAGTATAAATTAATTACACTGTGAAAATAAGCGCCATTTTTGTCTTGCTTTTTCCGGGGTTGAACAAAAATCAACAATAATTTCCCAGCTTATCTTGACGAAATAAAATGGAAAAAATATAACCTCAACGTCAGACCTTTACTTGTACGGTCAAGTCGACGAATTTTCAAACCACCTTCTGCACAGCAAAACCAGCCATAAATGCAATAAAATTAGGGCACAAAAGCAAAGCTGGGTAGCAACAATGTCAAGCATTTGCTGCGTTCATGAATCAAAGAAGTGAGGAAAAAAAAATTCATTGCCAAGTGCAGGAATAATTCTGCAGAGCAATATATATATACATGTTGTTGAAGACCAGGGACATCTCTTTATTCACGATTTTTCGGTTGTTTTTTATCAATTTTCCTTATTATGGCCTTCAATGTAACGTTGACACGAAAAATGTTTCCCAATGACATACTGAAATTTATTTTCGACATTTCGAATCTCACAAGAATTCATTCTCAAGAATTAAATCATTCTAAAAATTTTGAAACTATCGGACAGAAGTACAATTTACACGTATATATATATATATATACATACATATGTATGACATGCGTTTCATGTCAGCAGAAAACTGTGCAGTCCGGTAAACCGTAGCCCGTAGACTACCGATTAATTGGTTGACATGTGCTTCTTTACTGCCAAATATTTCTTGAAATTTCCTTAATTATCTGCCAAAATTCTGATACTGAATTCACCCAGCAGCAGGGTCATGGGCGAACATTTTCGACCTCCATTCAGGCGGGTAACCCCGTTACGAAATCCTATTCTCAACTTTTTCAACATGGCATCAACTTAATCTCCAAGTGTTTTTTTTTAGTTTCCATGGCAAGAGTCGAGTGGAAATTATACCACACTTTGCGATGGCCAGAAATGGGCGGTACTTCAGAGAGTTGCTGGAAGGTTCTCAGGTCCGTCGCTGGTTGCCCAGGACAGTCCTTCGTTAGAGTTATCATATCAAAAGAAGTGGAGTCAAACCAGTGCGGTTAGTACGAATAACGTACGGTAGATGTCACTCTAAGCACGCGCTCGACGATGCGTACATAGGCCTCAATAGATTTCACAGCATGAAGTTGGCGCCCCAAGAGCACCAACAACTTTGTTGGCTCTGGTGTGCCTAAATCCAAACGATCGACGAACAAAACACTAACTGGACGCCCACGGCCCTAGAAGAATATACCATAATTCTCTCCATGGTCCCAAAGAGCCGTGACTAGCCTTGCAAGAGAAGAAGCTGTCTCAGACCTTCACAAGGGTCTCAGTAACCCACCTTCAGCGCGCTCGCTGGGGTTATTTTAATTCACGTCCGTAGACGAGATACGCTAGCGAAGTACTTCAGAGTTGACAATCTTGGGAAAGTTGAGAGCTAATATGTTCTTGAAAATGAATGCAAAAACCACTAGACACATCTATCGAAAAGCATTATGCATTTATCGGCCCATCCACTAAATGCTATCAAATTTAGGGAAGGCTGGGTTCGATCCCCAGATGAGTCATAAGCGAAAATTTTTCCGTGTAAAAGAAAATTGCATTCCTCACATCCCCACAGCGGCGGCAAGGCATCGGCAGCCCGACGGTGTGAGGTGAGGCAATGCTGGCGGAATTGCGTTATTTTGGGAAATGCCTGCAACTTTGGCGAGCAATTGTGTACGGTCTAGTTGTCTAGTCGAAAAAGTTGAAAGAACTAATAGAAAAATTACGGACAACAAATAGCAATAGTGAAAGGAAAATTAATTTCCCGCCAACAAAAATATGAGAAATATATACAATAAATGGATATATGTACAATGCGTGCTTGAACATATATCATTTACATACACGAGGTCCTTGTGTATCGCACACATACCTGGAAACCGTTAGAAGGAGTCGATGTAAACAACATATATACAGTACGTAAAAATGTATTTAGAAAAATAAACTATACGGCGATCGTACCACAGCTATGCTTGTTTATACCTAGTACAAGGACATTGTAATACTTTGAACTTTTAAGTTTATAAGAATAAATTATATGCACACAAATAATATCCATAAATATCTCTGCAGTTAAGGAGTTCGTAAAGTCTCCAGTCAAACATCATGTTATTCTCACCGTTATTCAAGATTACATCGACCTTTTTTCTGTAACGAATTTCTACGGCATCTAACGATTCGATATCGAATTGTGTGATATTCAACCATACTTTCTATACATGATGTCCCACAAAAACCCTAACCGAGTATTCTTTTTCTCCGTATCAGTAATACCATCACAAGAATATCATAAGCATTCAATTTTTAGCAAAATTATGCCTCAAAATTAACCTATAGAAAAGGCGTTAAGAAGTCGAATAATAAGAACAATTATTGTTTATTAATAAAAATAAACGGAACATGAGACGTTAATTGATCTGACGTACATCCTTATCAAGGCATATCTGACAATTGTCTCTCATATTCCTCTTTACCCGCCTGTTTTTCCAATGAGTTCTGTGACATGAGAAATGTTGCATTCAGTCCTGATGGTTTCTCATCTTCCACTGTTGCTTAAGTACGGTACCCTCGTTATTAAATTTGCGCACTGTATCGCGAATAGTGCTTTTCGTAGGACACGTTCTATCCGGAAGTTCTTCAGATTTTTTTTTCACCTGTTCCAACTTTTTGTTTTAGCATAACACTTCACGATAACCACTCACTGATTCCTTGTGAGCTGCATTTTGAAGGATAATTTTGTTAGAAGTTAAATGCTTATGGTATTCTCATGATGGTATTACTGATACAGAAAAAAATTACCGGTTCGGGTTTTTGTGGGACGTACTGTATATTAATTACTACGCTTGTACCTACCTGCCCTTCCGTCACGATTCGGTTGTTTTCAAGTGAAATTTCAGGTCTCGAGCAAAGTATCCTGTATAGGGGTTGCAAGTTCTGCTATAAAAAGTAAAACTGAAAAGTCACTTTCCGTAATAGAGTTCAGACTACTCGCATCATCAAGAAGAAAATTACTTCCAAGACCGGACTATCTCTGCCCTGAACCTCTAACCTCTGTCCAACACTTGAGAGGACCACTTCTCATGGGCTTTTTATCTAAGCTTTATTTAAATTGCCGTGAAATTTTCACGGGTCCTGCTAGTATCTAATAATTACTCTAGGATTAATCATCTACACAGTTCTGTAGCAACACTCTTCGCTATTCCCTGTATATATTCATTTAAACTAGCAGGACCCGAGAAGATTTCAAATAAATTTAGAGAAACGAAGTTTAGGTAAACCAGCCCATGAGAAGTGGTCCTCTCAAG
>VOMN01002596.1:0-13585 GCA_014899125.1 Orchestia grillus
GTTTCGTCCAAATTGCATCACAAACAAAAAAGTTACCAAAAACTGTTGGTGGTCCCCTTAATTTAAATAGACTCATATGATAATATTAAGCTATTATCAAATAAATAAGTTACTAAAATGATCGTTTCCCACAAAATCAAATATTCATTATTACAACAATACATAGACAAGCTTCTGTTCGCTGTTTCTACGAAAGTTTGTGTTCAGAGTTGTACAACTCATTTGAAAACACAAACATACCGAAATCTGCAAGCGCGCAAGGTGTGTTCGTGTTCGCGGAGAGTTGAAAAACACGAACTTCGCTCCAAAGATTGATGATGTGGACGGGCCGTAAGACGCACAGCACTAAGTATCGAAAGCTTGGGTGGTATGTAAGATACAACCGACATTTCTTGGTGAAGCAGACATGTCGCGTGTACTTTCTCATCTTGGAGGTTCCTTTCATTTCGTATCCGAATCCAATGACAGAGAACGCCATGAAGAGCATACTCGACCTCAGTCTCGCACCACCGATTTGCAGTGGTAGTTTCTGATAGCAATAAAATGACTTGTATCAATAACTTCCAGAAGTAAATATCAATAAAGACTTCGGCAATGAGAACCAATGAGATATCAGAACCCTTGATACAAGGAAGTGATTATATTTCGAGTGGGTTTAGCAGCATTTCCAGACGATAGGTTCCCGTACCTTACCTTATAGTTCTGAATTTTCAAACGGAAAGACAATCAATACCGAGCCACAACGAAAGAAAAAGGACGTTCCTTAATTACAATTCAATCTTTTAGAATTGAACATTACAAAATTCAACGATGCATATCTTTTTGTGTCTTGAAAGTATGACCTTCAATGATCTCTACGAACCTAATACTGAAAACATGAGATAATAGAGAGCTTATCTGGGGTATACATCACACATGAATTCACTTGGCTCAGCAGGAAGATGTTCGTCAGGAGCACACTCACTCGTGCAGTAGCTGCGTTTTTGTGGCAAGATTTGAGCGATGGCCAGTATGCTAGCAGCGAACCTCCACGTGCCTCGCAACACATGCTGCACCGTAATGAGAACGGCAATGACAGAGTAAGCTACACATAAAACAGATTTCTAATACCAGGGGCAGAAGCAATCGGTAATTTTGAGAAGATATGCGAAGGCAAACCATAAAATTTCCTCATAACTTCCTAGGCTCTGGATAAGGTTATCTTGAGCACGACGATAAGGCCAGAGACCGACGTCTCTGAGACCCACCCGACACGCAGAGACGCCTTGACCTCAACCCACCGGACAGCGCGATTTCTCTTGAAGCCGCCGTTCAACTTCGAGATTCAGAAGAAAATCCAGAGACGCTTTTCCTCTGCAGCTTTCTTTGATACATCTAATTATTAACCATAAATGACTTACATTTAACACAGTACTACAGGGAAGAAAAATGGCACATACACTTTATCAAACAGCTTTTTCGAGAAAATAAATTCCGATACTAGAAATTCAACTAGATTTGAAAATTCCTCGTTATTGACGCATCGATTCATTAGGTGTTTTTACCGTGAATTACAATGACTTTGTAACGGACCAAGTCTCACACGAACTCTAGCCAAAAACACCTTGAAGTGTCAGAGAGGAGTCTCCAGGACATAGGCCAGCATTATAGAGGCTCCATATACCGAGTGTCGCGAAAAATGTCACCACTCTCTCCTCAATCTTTCTTTGTTTATTAAATATTGTATAAATTTTTCGTTATTTAATAGAATTCTATCAACGCTTTTGTTACTAAATCTCACGAAACTTGGCAAATGTTTTTTAACCGAACAAAGTGAGAACACTTGGTGACACGTTGCAGTGCATCTACTTGCCCTACGCTTTGGGTTCATCATCAAAAACGGAGGTATTTCCTTCTGCTCCAACACAACGAAAAGAACCACCACAGCTCTGACAAGACGGAGAGGTCTTTGTGTCATGACTGCATGCTTTTTTAAGTAGGATCTAGTGGGTTCATATTTAAATAACAAGAGAAAATATTTCCCACGCATTCCACGTATTTCTTAGCGAACAAGAAAAAATAAATCTGTCATCCTGCACATGAGAATGGCAATGCGTTTAAATGAGTTGAGCGTACCTCAAAACCACGTAATTGCACACAACGCTCTCACCAAGAGCGACAGAGAACACGACTACAACACACACAGCAACAAGCCGCCAATCCCAGCGGTGGGGCCACGAAGCCCGAGTAAAACACTCGTACACACGCTGCCAGAACCACGGAGTCTCCACGTAATATTGGGATTCACGAATGTAAAGATATGCAGGGCTCTTAAGGGGACCGCGAGGGCCCAACAGGTTGCGTCAGACACATATTGGAAACACAAATGCGCTCAATTGGCACTAAGTGAAGAGAGCTCACGACGTCTAGCAGGTCGTTACTTAAAGTTATGTACAGCACTTAAAAACGCTCTGAAGTATAATGTAGGTGGGGTTAAGGTACATTCTTACTTGTTTTGTTTCCAGGAATGTCAAGAAGTAACTAAACATAATATTTAGAACTATGTAGTAGACGCGCCCCGCCAAAAATGGCCGGATGAATGACGTTAATTTCTTAAGATGTCCTCTTATTCACGGTAACTCTGACATAAAATAATGTTATTTGCAGTTTCGCTGATACAGACTGCCTTCTATGATAGTCTCGCTGATTAGTTATAAATACGGACCTGGGAATTTTGTTATCTAAATCCTTAGTGCGTGACAAGAGACGGACGGACAAACCAAGCAAGCCAGCGACACTTGGCTATTATTATTTGGTGAGACTTAAATAGCTCTAATAATCATTTAAACGGTGAAAACATATTATTACTTGTTTTACTTTCAGAAACCCCAAAGAGCAAGTGAACGTAATTGATAGAATTTACAACTGCTTTTGCATATAATTTAGATGGTGAACATATACATTCTTACTTATTCTAGTTTTAGAAAATCCTTTCAATTGGCGCAGTGCCCGGATGATAAAGAAAATGTAAACAGTGGTATATAGAACCTCTATCTATAAACAAATTGTGAGCATATACATCATACTTCACGTTCCTGAGATTGCCCCCACGATGGATGCATAGAAAATATTCGGATTTTGTAACACGCCAAACGTAATTTCGAATTAATTACTCAAATATTATTGACGAAAATCCCAGAACGTGCCCTGCACAAAATAATTTCGATGAACACAAATTAATGTTTTACCGACTTACTCATTCGTAGCAGTAGAACGACACCCTCAAAATCAGATTAGATTCAAACAGTTCACAATAAGTCAAAATGTCTCATAAAACATTATTCCATGACCTTCCGAGGTCAACACCGTGAAATATTGACCAAAATAAAGCAGGCCGTACCCCGCGAGCGAAGAAGACTGCAGCCCCATACATGAATAAAAGAAAAGGTTGAGCATAAAAGGAAGGGTAGAGCATGGGAAAGGTCAGAGGTGGTGCTGCGGAGGGTACAGTGGGTGCACACCGCACAGGGTGCGACAGAGGAGGCCCCCCCACCTTCACTGCTGTTCTTGGCACCAGGTACGGCTGCAGCAGGGCACCAGCCCGCCCTCGTGCCTTGTGCTATGCATGTGTTGCCCTCACACCCACACCGTGACCACACTTACACACCGCACGCATATTGAATGCGGACGCGAGTGCTCCACTCTCATCATGGTTTGTGGACACACTTCTATAATTGAACGATACGAGACCACTGCCTAAGATTGATGGCTAAGGTTACCACTGGTAATTTAATTTTTTTGCATGGTCAGTATTGTTACGATATGTGGAGCTAGAAAAAAATTAACTGACGAGTTGCAGTGCACGGAGATCCCGATCCTTGATTTCTTTTAAGATAAGATAACACGCAGCCCACGGTGCACGCCTAAAACTGTTGGAGCGCAGAAGCGTCAGACATGCACGAATTCAGTACATAAATCAGCACAGGAAAGAAAGAACGTTTACCTTCTATTTTGCTTCCTTGGGGTCATTATTGCGTCAGCTCCAGCGGAAATCCGGTTGCAAGCAGCGTAAGCGAGCTATATTTCAAAGCGTGTCGCTGATAGAGCGTACGATAGTTTGAACCAGTGTTACGAGTGCAACAAGTAACTGTCGGTTTCCGAAAGGTTACTTTAATGCACCTGGCTCACAGAAGCGTACATATACCTGACTTTAAAAATATCAGTCAATTTTAGGTCACATAGTCTAGTTAAAAATGCACACCTCAACCAGGACGCTGTATTCATGATATCTTTTTCCTTCAACTGCAGCTCGATATTAAGCGAATTGTGGATATTCTAACGAGAGGATACACTTTTGTTAGACACCCTGGGCAATGGAAAAAAAATTATGCTAAGTAAAATACGGTCTTTTATATTTTCTTAGCTACAAATATCGGAAGCATTGATACGTTTACAAATGTTTAGGACACAATTTCATGAAAGGGTACCTTATTTTTGGGCCACCCTGTACTTCGATACAATCAGAAAGTAGATAAGAAATTTGATTTAGTGATTAGGATACAGGGAAAGTTTATTACTCTACCAATATTGATTAACTAGTAAACTCTGCTCCATTCCGTATCAGGGATACTCAATAGGAGGCTGAATCACATCCTCTCAGAACTTGTAAACTGCCAGCCATTTTGTGGCAGCCCAACGGACAGGAAGGGGCGACGACCATACCAGGGGTGTATTATTAAAGTGTGAAGCGGTGGCACCCCAGTGTGGCCCGGGCGTGAAGGCCAAATATCTTCAAGGTATCTAAGGTGTTATGCAGGCCGTCCACCAGAACTGCATATCTCGACGGTAAACTTAATAAAATTATACGTCTGATACCGATAGATTATGATACAAAACAGCTTCATTCAGATAGATTGATGTGATAAAATAATAAGGTATTAGAGCTGCATTAAATTAAAAATATGAGAAGTTTATGTATACGTTTTTAGTGGATACCCCGAGTATCGAATGACTAAAGCGCCAACATACTCCGTACAGCATGAGTTTTTCAGGCATATATTAGGTTCAACGTCCCTCACTCAACTCACACCACAGGGTGACTGCTAAAACACTATACAAATTTAACTGCCAGATCCACTATACAACTTGTACAAGATAAATTTAGTACGATTTGGTGTTCATAACACAAACGTACAATTCTGTACGCTAAAAGAAATAAAATATGCAGACCCATGCATGCAAGTGGTATAGGAGATACAGTGGTCAAGTTTCGTCGCCTTCTGAGGGTCGTCCTGTACGAGCACATTCGGCAGAGCTACTTTTCTGACGGCTTCAGAGGGCCAAAGAAACACGAACTTCTAAATTTTCGAAAGACACGGACGACAAGCCATATATTTTTCCTATGATCAGAATCGGTTCTATATTTCGAGCAAGATGCGTTAGGGATTCTCGAAAGCATAATTCACCAAAACTACGTCAACTTCCAAAATGAATTGTGAATATGTTTGAAACTTAGGCGCTATTGAATGCCGGCATGAACTTGTTCGCGGACTGGGGAATTCGCTTAAACTTCCCGGAAAGCGTTGTACTGCAGTCGTGGAATGCACACATCAAACATCCAGCAAAGCTCATCAAATCTCCCGGTGTTTGTCTAAGTCCTTGACGGATCCAAGCGACGTGCGTCGACGGTTGGTATACATGATACATCCTGCATGGGTTGGACCTTTGTTTGGCCACAGCTCGCGTAACTCACTGTTATTTGATGTATGTATCATAATGTATGATAATTCGATGTATGATATGTATCATAATTGCATGAATAGAAAAGCGGGGCCTTCGAACTGATCACGCAATCGTATCGACTTACTTTTGCAGCCATAAATGCACACAAACATTTTTTTTATTGAAATGAAATATTTCAGCATAACAAACGTCGCAAACCCAGAATGAGGTGACATTCGAACTCTGTACGGAAATGGAAAAATTAAGCTATTGACTAAACTTCTTTTACTCCTCCACATTTGTACCTGAAATTCCACTTTATATAATGCGAGAGACAGAGTGACTAGGAATGTTATGTTACTGAAGAGTTTATTTGTTCAAGAGCTTGAGTTGACCAAGATAATTAACGGCTTCAAAGACAGCTACTAATTGTAACGAAGTCAATTAGACGACGGCCATTGTAATGGATAGTAATGAACACTCCGTTGCATATTTTAATAACCGACTCCACGCCTGTTCAAACTCCAGGCATTAGTTCTCGCCAGCTTGGCCATCAACACCTGCATTACGATCTGGTGGAAGCACCCATGTACACGCGGCAGACTCTCACTTTCATTGCATCGACAATATTTCCTGACAGAGATTCGGCTGATGGTCGCTTTTGCATCGGCAATTTGTTCAGGAGGAAAATTTAAAAATCGGCCAGTGGGCACGTGCCTGCAACAGGGAGGGTCGGTAATTGCAATGCCAGCGCCACACGCGGCCCCCACCCACCTCCGACATGCGTCACTGTGAATGAGGGTGAGCCTCGAGTACGTGCACACACGCACTCACACGGAGACACGGTCCCAAACACGTACAGCGACCCGCACACACATGAACACACACACGCAGAGGCATCACCTATTCCAGACGGCGCACCACCCAACCAACCACCACCCCCAGCCGACACGCCCCAGCACCACGACGCCAGCACAGCACTCGCACGGTCGTGGGACGCGCCGGCATTGGCTGCTGTGGTCGTGGCGGCCTGGAGGCACCCAGTACAACGCGGGTGATGTGTGTGTGTGTGCATGGCAGGTGCGGTGTGCGTGTGTGTGTGTGCACGGCAGGCGCGGTGTGTGCGTGTGTGCATGGCAGGTGCGGTGTGTGCATGGCAGTTGCTGTGAGTGTGTGCATGGTCCACGTACATAGCCAGCAGCAGTTTCTGAGTAGACAGCCAAAAAATATCGACCTACTTTTCGAGTTTTTTCAGGATGACTCACGAGGAAAGAGGGACAATATTATAATTAGCACCAGCGGAGGATTTGAAGTAAGGGCCATAAAGCCACAGTTCGAATTGGCAGACGCGCGAATCAGAGTTTCGTCGAGCGAGTTATGAGTGACGAGTGTGGCCGTGCTGCACACACTGCCACAGCCACATAGCTGCACACACTGCCACAGCCACATAGCTAAACACACTGCCACAGCCACATAACTACACACGCTGCCACAGCCACATTGCGGTTAACCCGCAGTACCTCGTGCACCATCGTGTTGTTCTGACGTATGTATTGCAGCAAATACATTTCAAGCACAACGCAATTCGGATGATACAGCGTTTCCGTCCAATACCTCCACACAAGTCATCAGCAATTACCTAAGAGAAAGTTAAAAAGACTGTCAATAACTCTTCTTTGTCGTCAAGTTTCGACCATCATTTTGGGAAACATTACAAACAAATTTTCCTTTATCCTCGCATCACTAATAGCACTCATAGATTCTAACGCACATCACGCATGGAAATAACGCTGCACAACGTTCAGAAATGTCTTGCACACAAGCCTGGAAGAGCCTCATTTCCATGTCGTCGCAGGTAGGTCAAAGCTGATGCCGAAGAGAAGCTCGAGCAGAAATCTAAATAAAAAGATGACGTGATACGGAAAGCAATACATCGTGGAAGTGAACGGGACGTTAAAAAAAAGGGGGGAGGACTCAGCACACACTAAGCCGAGACCAAGGCTTCCTTTACGTCACCGCCACAAGCTCCTACGAGGCAGTGCAAAAAATCCCAAGCTCCCAAGAGAATACCCAGCCGTCGGTATCTTAGATACAGTACTTGGGTAAGCGATGCATGAAGTAAACAATTATCTTTTCATTGAATTCCTAGTTAAAATAGAGCGTCATACTCCGAATTCATGGCCGTAAATGTGAGTGAAGGAGAAAACAATGTATTGATTTGATATTATTTGAATACATTTAGCTTCTTTATACGTTTGTTTGTTGCGATTTTGTTTTCACGCAGGCTTCAAAGTAATTTGTCTCCTTTGGAAGACTTTTTTTTTCATTTGAATAGAACGCTTCTTATGGCAATGGCCTCGAATTATTGTACCGAGTCATACTTCACTGCCGACTAGCTATTATACAAAAAACAAGTGGAATTTAGGTATACCCCAGTCACAGCTGCAGCGGTTTGTAATGATCTTGAGCACGAGGAAACAAGAAAAAAATTTCACAACACTAGATTCCATGGCGTTATAAATCTGAATAGTATCGAGGAACATGTCCAGCATTACAAACTATGATCACCAACAGCACTGCGGACCTCAAAACTCCTAGCCAGATGCCAACATTCTGGCTCCCTAGCAGACACAAACGTTCCGTCAGAGCTACTTACTTTCTAATGGGTAGTCAGTCAGTCGCTGGATATTATGTACGCAACTACAAACTCGTGCCCATTTCACCCAGTACGAACCTTATCGATGAGTCAAAAAAATTAATTGAGAAAACGTTTTCAAACGTCAGCCGCAGCGCAGACGAAGGAAATATTAGTTTGGAAGTGCAGCTGAAGAGCAAATGAACGAGCGTCGAAAGTTGAAAACGATACAAAAACTCAACCTAAAAGGCAATGATGTTTTTCCTAAGGCAAGAACACGTACTTGACAATTCTAGCATGCATTGCAGGCAGGGGAACTGTGCCGAGTCGCCAGCAATGTGCACAATGCTCTCAACCGGTTAGGAGGAGCAGAACCTTACAGCCGTGATCTCTCCTTCAAGTCAAGACAGCAGAATCTCAATTCCATCACTTATCCTTCTCTCGTGGATTACTGTGTCAGTCCAGAGCTTCGAAAAATTTGTATTTATACTATACACATTTTTTTATTCCTAATCAAAGCGTGAAATTTATTTGGAAATGAAACTAAGTACCTAGAATTATAAGAATGGATAGAACTACTCCGCACCGTACCCGCTCCACCAAGATCCAGTGCACTAGTGTGGGCAAGGTTTTTCCAGCGGCGAGCTTCTTCCCGCTGTGGGACGAGCGTCACTATTGGCTGGTGGCGCTGGCGCGGGTTGTCCCGCTGCGCAACGGGCGCGCTATCTCAAGGTCACTCCAACGAACGATGCAACTCGCGTGCAGGCCTTCACGCTATATCCTACGTGTGGGGAGGAGAGCCCCTCAGAATTCATTAACAACTTGGAGATGAGATGTGTTTCCTGCTAAATAGTAGTAATACAGCTTTCAGAATAGATCAAGCGCACACAATTGATGGCAGACTCAATGTGGCAAAATTGAGGACGTGAGGTCATTTTGCTGGACTAGTAATTCATGGTTTAGCGTTGTATATTTTTACGTGATCCATCAGATAGACCAAAATTGTTCGACTCATGACTTCGTACGAATTACATTTCAATTACCAACTGAACATTTATTAAAAAGTAAAGCTCATTTATGAAGAAAATGCAATGACAAATAGTATAATTACGCCGACAACATTTGATGAAATGAAAACCCTACACCCAGCACATACAAAGTTAGAAAAAGCACAAAAACTTAAGCAATTCATTCGTTAATATTCTTGACAGCCTTAACGGGAAGCATTGACAAAAACGATACTCTTCACTCAATATTGCCAGGCAATAAACCCCGCTTAAAAATTTTGACATGCCGTTGAGTAAGGTTCCAAGTATCCTCAGAGAGCATCAATTAGCCATAAATTGGAGCACAGATGAAACATGAACCACTCCATCACTACCAACCAATGATAATAAATATTACCTCAAAACGAAACTAAGCACGGTTCTTGGAACATCTCTTCGATCTTCAAGCCCTTTTATCAGTATCAATGAAGTGAAATTTAAATGGAAATAATAAGTTCGACGAACTGTTCATCTTCTCAACAACAGGACGAGTGAAATTTTGACTTACGGCGGAACTGACAAAGGATGCCGTTAAGTTGGGACGTAGTCACGCTACAGCCGTCGCTTCAATATTTGGCTCAGCAATTTGGCATCTAACTCAAATTGTGCTGCGGTAAGGAAGCCGAAAATTTATCCTCCTCAACAATCATTCAATAATCGTTCCCCAGCTTATGTTAGACAAGTGTTCCCTGAATCGACAAGTATCTAATATAAGAGATAGAAAGGACTCATATATCTTATACAACGAACTCATGAAAATAAAAATATCTCGCCAGTTCTAAGGCAAAAAGCTTTCGTTCGATTGGACGAAGACACAAGTGCTTGAAGTTGCCAGTAGGGTTGCATCCCATGTATCAGTCAAAATCAGCCATTTGGTTTTATCGAAGAAAATTCAGAAAATTTCATTCAGAAAATTCGTCTGAGAACCAATACAATCATTATTGAACAACATAGGCCAGCTTGCTTGGTATTGGCAGCGGTGCTTACGCTAGCTTACGCAAGCAACTCACATTCTTCGCAGCAATGCCTCTTTATAGAGAATCTATAGAAACCGCAGTTTTGATCACAACGTACTGATACGTTTAAGATACGTCCTAGGATGAGAAAAACTTTCAAAAATCTGTTTTTTTACTTATCTGGGGGGGGGGACAACAAAGTCACCCCCCAGCATCGTAGGATAAACTTCAGAAACGCTATCGAGATCACACCTTCACCATACCCCAGGTAAACTTCACACCTTGGATTACTTGGAAATGTTTGGGCCTTCACACCCGAGCCACACTGGCGTGCCGCCGCTTAACAGAGCATAATTCTCAAATTGAATCATTCGCTGTCTGCAGCAGCGGTACAAGCTTCGTCACAATCTAAGTGCACCAGTGACCAACGCTCTCATCATAAAATATTAAACAAAAAACTCTTGTAAAAAGTGAGTAAAGTTCAAATCCATCCGTACAACAAAGCTTTTCCAAGGTAGAAAACAGCCCAGGTACAAGAAAAATAAAAAATAAATTCACCACATCATAAAACCCCTTTAAGTAAATTCATAGCAGTAATTTCTATATAACAAACCAAGATGAGCTTTATAAATTAATCCAATCAATTTTCCATGCTTAGGAATGCAAATGATTATAATCACTGATGTGAGAGACCAACTCTTCATTCAAAGTTTGAGATGAACGTATGCGGCCCAAATCAAAGGAAATGAATTGCTCATAAAAAATGTCAAAAAAACGAGTGAGAGACAGGTCATATCCAGTCAAGTTCAGCACACACGCACATGACCGGCGTAAGAAAAGTTAACTTTTTCCTGGAACTGAATTTCAGTGCCGTACAAGTTTTTACTACCCACAGGTCAAGGTTCCCACCACCGGCAGATGGCGTAATCAATACATGTGTAAATTCTCCCTGTGCAGTGAGCATGCGACAAGCCAACCACACAAGGCGTAATGCACAAGAAATACCCAGCAAATTACCCACCTCTAAACGTTTCCTCAATAAGTTCTGTTGACATTCAACATGTCAAAGCTACGAGTAGCTGTCTGATAATTACCACCGATTTTCAGTATTTTTACATACCTCGAATTCTGATAACCAGCACCAAACAACGATTATTAATCTTAGAGATGAAGAAAATCACGACAGGTTCATGACGCCATTACAGGATGAACGAAATTTCATTTAGTTGATGACGAACAGCCAATGCGCAGCAGGTGCCCAGCTGAGCAGACTAGCAGAAGGTCTATGCTCAAAGTAGAGAGCGTTCCGCGGTGCAAAGCAAAGTAATTTTTAGATAATAATTTCTTGTACATATAGAATTTCTAAAAATTGCCGAGTTTCAAAAATATTTGTTTTTTTTTATTATTAATCTCAATTGAACATTCAAGTGAAACAAGATGTACAATTTCTAATGATCAATGTATGTACATCGTAATTCAACTTTCACTTTGATCATGCAAAGGGACAGAAAAATAAGATAAGCATTTTTATTCCTCAGCATATCAATGTAGTTACATATTTCTACACTTACTGAGTACGACAACGTATAATCGCATGACAAAACACCTAAAAGTATTAATGCAGGCTATGAGCTAACCTCCTCCATTCCTCAATGCTCTAATGAGACGTCTGTCAACTGCTGATGTCACTGCTGCTATCTCAGATGGTTTAATTGAGCGACAAGCACCTGCAATCGTTACCCCACAGGAATTCTAAGCTTGAACATTGCTTGCCACGAGCTTACTTAAATCCTCTTCTTGACAATGGACCATAAATTTTCAACGGGATTCAGATCGGAACTGTTTGTCCACACCATTTCATTGTGTCGTTTGAATCCATGGTCCAACAGCCATTGGGCTGTGTTGTTTGATCTCTGTACAGGTGCGCTATCATGTTGATTAGTAGTGATAGTAGTAAGGAGAGTAGCGCTTTAGTAACTCTGACTATCTCGCACCGAAAGAGGAGGGACCATTTCGTATGGACTTTGGAAAATGGGGAATTTATGTACAAGGTGTGTTTCGAAACAATATCCCCTGCGCCTAGAAACAAAAAGTTAAAAAGGAAGATGAAGAAAAGTTCATGAATATCCTCTTGAAAAAGTAAAAACTTTTTTTCGTAATTGTTTGATCATCAAGCCAGCGAAGAAAGGCGTTCTCCAACAGCTAACAATATGAATTTGAATTCAGTTTCTATCCTGTTGGTGGCTCGTAAGGGCCAATTTACTCTTCTCAATGGACACCTGCCCAAAGCATCACTCTCCTACAGCATTACTGTCGACAAATGCACACTTCAGTGCAACAGCCAACCCAATGACCACTCATCACATCCATCGAACGTTGTAAGGGACTCTAAGAGAAAATTACTTTGTTAAAATAGACCTTCATGTAAATCTGTCCCCCTCCAACTCATTTGGTTGTTTGCTTTGCTCAATGGGGACGTTTTGATGGGACTCCTCACACTGGCAAGGGTATTGAAGATCCTACATTTGGCGGTTTTGCCAACTTTTGGTGCACCAGCCGCTTCAAAATATTCATGCTTGTAAAATGAGAAGCTCTGGAAGATTCCAACTCCATTTCACGAATATCCTTAGCAGATAACTTTTGCAAATGTGCTCTTCCAGGTATCTTTCGCCGTGTTTAACAAGAAAAAACAAGTTAGTTGATAGTTCGGTGATCACGACGTAACTTTTTGAATATTTCAAGTGTTGACACACCAATTCCAAGAATGGAAGTAATTTTTTCACGATCTTCTTCAGTAAGACCTGATTTCTTGCCAATTCGTAGTATTTATAGTGGTTTTGCATAATCAAACGGAAGAGTTGAAGTACTAGAATTTCACAAACTTAAAAAACATGACAATTATTTCACCGAACGTAAAATATCGTTAGCATGAATTATTCTTTACGTGATACATAAGTTTGAATGAAATATTGGACAAAACCTGAAAACTTAGTTAAAGGTTTCCTTTACTAAAACCTTCTTACATAATCTAGTGGAACGCACTGCCGTATGAGAGCTCGTTTTACGAGGCGATTGTTTACTACGGCACCTTGGAAACGAGCGCCCTCAGCCAACTGATCAGGTGAACGACGTCAGGCAAAATCTCATCTACAGGGTGGCGCAAAAGTGAGGTACCCTCGCATGAAATTGTGTCCTAAAATTTTGTTAACGTATCAGTGCTACCGACATCAGTGAGAGTACCTTACTTT